>VMKM01001484.1:0-136969 GCA_008360985.2 Macquaria ambigua
CCCCCCCCCCCCCCCCCCCCCCTCTCTAATCGATGCCTGTTAGTCACCAGGACTCTAATTACGGACAAAAGCACATTTTTTCTCCAATTTCACCTGAATGACTTTTGGTTTCTCCCGATAACTGTTGCGGATGGATGATGATTGTTTCGATGTAGGAAATGAGTTGTGTGTGTGTGTGTGTGTGTGTGTGTGTGTGTGTGTGTGTGTGTGTGTGATGCAGTCCAGTTTGGTTTAGAAAGTGTATTGTTTCGCTGATCCAGAGAAACTCTCAGTATACAGTGAGGTGCTGTTGTTTGGAAGTGATTCAGCTCGGCTCGTTTCCTGCAGATTATTAAATGGGATTTCCATTTAGCGTCTGCGAGCTAATAACAGCGGCCAGACGAGGGTGTTTCCAGGTGAAACGGCTGCATGTGTGTGACTCACAGCCGCTGCTCACGAGTCGCTTTCTGCTTCAGAAACAAGTTCACGGTGGACCTGTTGGCGTTCCTGCCGTTGTTTCTGTGTCTAAAGTCGACTCCGTTTTGGAAACTTTGGTTAAACATGGAGGCAAATCTTTTCTACCAGCTACCAGCTTTAAAAGCCCTCTTCTAATTCTTATTTCTAATTATTTTCTGACCCTTGAATCTGGGCCCAGGTTTATTTCTTCACTTGTTTGTTTCCACTCAGGAGAATAACTCCAAACTTTATACCAAAGGTTTCTCAGCTCCAGCAGTGAAGTGTGCTGACAGTTCGTCAAACACAGAGAGCTGCAGTTGGTACTCACCTGCTAAACAGCCGACAGTGGAGGAGATAAGTCTGAAAACCTTCCAAAGTGACCCACCCACAACTCATGAGTGGTTTCTGCTCTTCTTCCTCTGTGGTTAAGATTTGGTTCAGTTCAGGCAAATAAAACTTTTGGGTGAAGGTCAGGGAAAGATTTGGGTTTAAAAAAAAAAACAAAACAGTGTTGACTGTTGGAGACAGGACATGAACCACGACCTCTTGTGTCAGACACTTTGTACGACCGACCGTTCACCATCACATCCTCGCTGAGACATTTTGGGATGGTATAATGACCTCGCACTACTCCTGTCTTTGTTATTACATAAAATAATTACTCTCACGGCCACAAGATGTCACTTTTATAGGAAAACATAAACATAGATCATATTAACTTTATGAAAAAAAACAACCAATGTTAGTGTTTGAGGGTTCGTATTGAAAGTTTGGAAAATGATTAATTTTAACCGTTATGTTTTCAAGGTTAGGGATATGCTTTAATTGGAATATACTCCTTGAAAATGCTTGATTTTCAACATAATCTGGTTGGTCCGTTTATAGTAACTATTAAAGGCTTTGAGAGTCTGGAAATTTTTGGTTTAGGTACCTTGAAAGTGCTTGAAAAGGGCTTGAATTTTACCCTTAAAAAGCTGTACAAACCCTGTTGTTTTTCTGGCATTGAAGAGGCAGCAAACTGGAACTTGTCCTTGTCCATGTATGGCTTTCCATAAACTGTGGTAAACCACCTGCGCCACAGCTTTGCAGAGCAGGCCACTGTCAACAAGCATCATCTGGTGTCCTTTGAGGCTGTGCCCCCCGGTGCATTATGGGATGGACCTGGAGGACTGAAAGTAAAATGATTGTTGTAAACATCTGCTGCAACATGTGTCCATGAGAACACAGCATGCACGTGTTTCCTAACCTCAGGACCCTCCAAAGTTTTCCAAGATAAATCTAGAGGGTCACAAGACGATTCAGCAGCACGTCATCAACATCTTATTTGTGAAATGTGCTGGTTTTGCCAACACAGAAGATGCTTCTTGTTGTAGTTACTTTGCAGCACTTCACTTCTGGAAAGCTTCACTTTTCTGAAAGAGCACCTTTACAACTGCTGAAAAATGCACCTTAGTTTTATAAACACGTACAAAATGGCTTCTTTTTCTTAACACATTTATTTATTTATTTATTTTTTAATGTATGGCCTTTATTTGACCACATGCTGTTTTCTGTCACCTGCTGCTCTTCTATTTGTTTATGCATGTCAGTCAGTGCAGCTCAGTTACCATGGCAACGCAAAAACCTATGGAGGACAGTCGGGTTAACATGACAAGCAGTATGTTCCCTTCTAAATAAATCTACACACACACACACACACACACACACACACACACACACACAGGTGATGGTGGGGCTGCAGTGTAATTTGAGTTAGGCTCCATGGAGAGAGAGGCTGTTAATTAAACTAAAGGTCAGAGGGAGTGGGAGGCTGAAGATGCTTGATGGACAAGACAACATGTCAGCTAACAAGCTCTATCACACACATACAGTCTACTGTGTGCGCGTGCATGCGTGTGTGTGTGTGTGTGTGTGTACTGTATGTGTATGTGTGTGTGTATGACAGCAAAATTGTGTGTCAGATTGAGAGAGTGTGTCTGTGTTAATTCTACCAAAGCGATGCGTCAGGCTGTTTGGTTGAAAAGGTCTTGTCAGAGTAAAAAAGTATTCTCCTCACATCGCAGCTCAGCTCACCTGCTCAGGAGATTAAAAACACGCTTCTCTCTGATGGTTTTGACATTTCTGAATGCGCTTCAAGTTGATATTGCTCAAGCTATGACTGAATAAGACTCCTTCTATGTCACGCCTGTCTTCACACTGAAGTGTGACTGAGATAAGAGATCATACAATGATACTATACAGTGAAATGCAAGTACACAAACTAAAAGGTCTGAAAAAGTACAAAGAGATTTTGATGTTTCATCAAGATGATTTCAAGGCCCAAAATGACTGGAAATGAAAAAGTCTGGAACATGTGTGGTCAGATATTTTTTGTCAGTTAGAGTAAGTTAGTTAGACAGAGTTATATATTGACTTTCACAGTCTCAGGCAACTTTACTAATGTTTTGCTATTACTAATTAACTAAGTGCTTAAATATCACCTCCTCTTAAAAGTACTGGATCTCCAGTGCCGAGGTGTTAAAGGGATAATCCAGACATTTCATATTGCTCTTCCTTCATGTCGGGGGACTCACAAGAGACAGATTTTTAAAAAGCATGTTAAAAATCTAAGCTGCAGGGGCAGAAATATCCTGAACTGAAGCCCCTAGTATGGGTCACGCAGTGCAGGACAGTGAGGAGGAAATCTACAGTCCTCATTCAGTGCAATAAATGCGCTCTAAAGTTTATGTGAAGCTGATATGAGGCTCCAGCAGTTCGAAGAAGACAAATCAAGTGGGAGTGTTTGTGTGTGTAGACTTCCTCTACAGGGAAGTGTTGCTCCGTGGCAGATCAGCTGCAAACACTCTCTCTCTGTCTGTAAATTTAGACGAAACCTGCTTGTTACAAAGTTAAAATGCAGCACTGTGTTGGATGAAGATTAAAGCAGCTATAATAGATATTTTAATAATAACAGTGTGTTAGTGTCTCTGGTAGTGAATCATCAGCTGAATCTTTACAGAGCTTTATAGAGAGTTTCATCTCAGTGTTTCTCTGTCCGGCGAGACTGTCCTCCCCAAAAATACGTCCATATAGGTCGTCTGTGCAGCAGCTTATTACGCACGTATTTACGTTTGTATGTACGGCGACCTCTAGTGGCCAAAGTGATTATGACAGGAGCAAAGGAGGAAGTCCAGTGAGGTTGTATAAAGAGCGACAAGTCCACGTATGGAGGAGGACGGGTGGATGGATTTTCACCCTGGAGATCACTGTTTTTCACTATTTTATTGACTTATCTCACCTGGCTGATGGTGTAGAGGTGCTTTGTTGAGATCATCCCGTGGTCTGACGTGAACCTCACATATGAATTGCTACAAGGTTTCCATGCAGCAGCGGCACGTTTAGTCAAATAGCTCTATCAGGAGAAGGAGTAATGAAACAGCCTAACCTCAGTGTCAGTTCCTCTCCTCTGCAGCTGTCAGGAGAGCTGTTGCTGCTGTTTGTGCTGACAACATGTAATGAAACAAGCGCACCTCCACATCCATTACTCCCTGTTCACATGTCTTTTCAGGGGAGGCGATGCTGCCGATAATATTCACCTCAACAGCCTCATCTCGTCTGCGGCTCGCTCTTCAAACCTCATTTCTCTGATCTGCCTGCAGGGTGTCGTTCATTTATTTCCAGTTTAATGCAGCGTGTGTTTTTTTATAAGACCAGAGCAATAATGAGTTTTGTTTAAAAACGCTGACACTTTTTATGTCCTATTTATCTCAGAAAGCAGGTTTCATGATGACTCTTAAACATGAACAGATGTGTTATTTATACTGACTTTATGCTCATTTTATGGTCCATTCTTCTCTGGCTTCCAATCCAAGCGGAGGAAATTTAGACTTGATTTTTTATCTGCTTAACACAATTTTCTAAATATACTGGTAGAGAAACTTCTCATTTGTAATCTTGTGTTGAGTCAAGTCGAGTTGAATTGTGCTCAGGAGGAATTATCTCTACTTCATTAGTCATTTTCTCATTTTAAGAAGAATATAATGAGAAAAAAATAACTTGTTTATTCTTGTTCGTGCAAATTTTCTGCAGCGAGGGAAGGTAAAACTTTTCTCGTACAAATAAAAAGTCTAATTTAAAAGCAATTAAACACTCATTACTCTCAGGGGTGTTGCCATGACAGCCTCACCTGCAGCCAGGTGTGAATAGTGCCTAATGTTACTGTGTAAGTCTTTAATTCACTTTAACCATTTCATATTTACTGGACAGATTCCACCTGATTTCTTCTGCACAGTAAACACACTGCACCTCGATCAGCCGATCAATCAGCAGCTTATTGGAAAAGATCAATACTGGAGGAGAAGCTGCCCCTCTGTTAACCTGCAGGACACTGAGATAATGACCTTCACCACACACACACACACACACACACACACACACACACACACACATAATATAGCATTATATATCTACACACATAGCCAAACACAAATACAATATACACACACTGTAGACAGCTGTGGCCTTAAACACACACACCCCTGAGTAAATATGTAAACAAACCCAGCTGTAGACCTTGCTTATCCAAACACACACACACACACACACACACACACACACATGCACACACAGCAATTAGCAATTAAAAGGGTTGAAGTGGTGAAAAAACTACAGAAACTTAAAGTTGGGAGTCCACAGCGTCCACAAAACTTTGCAGTGCAAATGCAACGCCGTTTAGGATAGGGCACCTTCGTAGTCATGGTTACAGTAATAACCACGTGGTTAAGGTCAGGGAACGGCATGCCATGGTTAAAAGAAACCAATGGTGACTGTCAAACAGCAGTCTCTAGTGTTAAAGTCACATGTTCTGTTGTCCCAACCATCCACCCCGACCCCCCCGACCCCTTTGTGGCTCAATAATAACAATAATAAAAATAGTCACCTGACTTCCTGTTTTGCCCCCAGTGGATAAGAGTCATAATTACTACGGCCACTAGAGGGCTTCGTCACTTGTACGTAAACAGATGTTGTATTTGGGGGATTTGCTAAAATGAGTGATGCTCTCATTTGTCTCATGCAGGGATCATTGTCGTACAGTGGCTCAAGAAACACATGTTACTCATTAAGTTAGTAATTGAACTAAATAGAAGTAGGCACGCCAACAACTGAGCAGGGTTTTATTTCCTCATCTTAGCATCGTATCTCTCCAGGTCTTCTGTGCTCAGGTGAGGCAGGTGCTGGGAGGAAAGTGGCTCTATTTAATAACAGATTCGTGGACCCGGTGCTTTGCCTCTGACCTTCACCGGACTGCATTTTTTAGCTCAGTCAGTGTGCCAGTGTAGAAAATAATGGACTCACCTCAGAGTCGGCCAGGTGACGAGTAAGGACAGGGGGTCTCACACACACACACACACACACACTGTCTGATTTATGGTGTCTTCACACTCCCAAAGTGTACATACATCATGCACACGTGCACACACACAGGAGGAGGTCTGTCAAGTCCAGTGTTGGTGACACTGACGGCCTGGTGTTTGATTGGTTGGTTAAACAGCCAATCACACAGCCGAGTGGACCAGAATAACTGATCCTCAATCTGTCTGATGGACCGTCAGCCACAACAATGACCCCATTACACACACACACACACACACACACACACACACTGCATAAACACGGATACATTACACAACACAATGAGATTCACATCAATGTAGTGAAACAGCAGTTTATATGGCGGTCATGCACAGCAGGCTGGCTGCAGGCAATGACACTCTTTCCACAGATGAGAGAGACTGAGGGCAGAAAATAAAAAAATAATGGGAAGAAAGACGCAGAGAAACTGTGGAGGACGAGAGGGAGCAGCAACAACAATGGACTGAAAAGAAATTAAGATGTAGATGTCTAAAAGCCCTTTTCATACCAGCTGGCCTGCAGTATAAGACTGTGACAACATATCCTACACTATATGACAGAGGTATTTTCATAACAACAGTGCACATTTCTATTTTTAAGAAATAACCCCTGATAACTAACCAAAAGCTGTGCAAACAGGTTTAAACTTTGGTTGGATTATTTGCTCTCTTTATCTGCAATTATCTGCTCTTCAGTAACAGGGCAGCACTTTACTTTTAGTCCGCCTATTTAGCATTTATAAGCAGTATACAAATATTTAGTACATGGTTTATAGCACCCCCAGCCCATTGGTTCTTATGTCTTTGAAAATGGCTCACAAATATATTGTTTAATTTTAAAAACAGCTGCTCACTGTAGTTTATATCAAACAAACTGGAGGAAATGGTGCGTTTGTTGGAGACTATTTTCAGCTCTATGGCACAGAGAAATAAGATATATCCACCTTTACGCACACAATACTTGTTAGTAGGATACATTTATTGTTGGTTTGAGTCTTTTCATGGGGCTTGTTGACAATAAGATAACTAAATACGCATAGACCCGTCCTTTAAAAACTGCAGTGCAAGTAAATTTCCGTCGATAATTCGATAAAATCATTTTATCTTCTAGACTTAATAGCTGTACTGTGGAACTTCACGTCTCTGAAGCATCATTTACATGATTATCTGGAACTAAAAATCTACTGACGCAGACAATGAGGATCATGCTACCAAGTATTTGTGTGAAATCAGATGAAAAAGCCTCATTAGTGCCTCACGTAGACCGTCAGTGCAACGTCGATCCGTCCTGCAGCCAGCAGCCGGTGTCGTCAGTCACACTGAAGTCAGAGGGCGAAGAACTCTGATTGGCTGATATCTGATATTTAATAAGAAGCCCTCCCCGCTGTGATCATCTCACCCACTGTGTAACTGGGTCAAGATAACTGCTGCTCAATTATGCATGAGGTTAGCCTTGTTAATGCTGCAGCTAGCCTGCTAAGCTGCTCACAGTCCCAGCTCTTTCTGTTTTACATGAACTTACAGGGTTTCTGGGGTCATGGATTTAGTTTGTTGACTGATTGATTGCAAATGTTTAGGTAGAGAAATGCTGTGCCAAAGTACAAGTTCCACTGCAAACACAATTGAAGAGTATTACACACAGACAAATGAGAGCACATGCACACACACACACACACACACACACACACACACACACACTGGTCTATAAGTAGAAAGCATACCTTCACTGGCGCTGCATTGCCCTTAAAAAGTGTTATTTTATCAATAGAAAATCTTAACATACATTCCTGCTGATGTGTTGCCAGGATTTATGTACATGTGTGTGTGTGTGTGTGTGTGTGTGTGTGTGTGTGTGTGTGTGTGTATGAATATTCCAGCTCTGTACGAGTATAAACTTGTCAAAGTTAATGTCAGATTAATAAGTAATGAGCACTGAGAGGGGGCTGTATACATTTATTGTCTTGCTGTAGAGCCACAATGTTTTAGTAACAGCAGTTTGTAAAATACTCTTTTCAAGCTCACATCGTAATATATTTTCCAAACTGGGTGTAAACTGGTTAAGATGACATTTATAGTGGTGAAAAAATATTTTGCAATAAAAACTGAAAATGACAGAAACTCTCTTTAATACATTGAATGAAGAGTTCTGTGGAAAAACACAAGAAACAAAAAAGCTTCTGTACCTCACGTTTCAAGAGTTTTCTACTTAACCATGAAGTGCTTATAACTGATCACATTGTGGTGTTTTTTAGTGCAGATCCACACTAAAAGTTGTTGTTCCTAAAATTCCTCCGAATTGAATTGAAATCTGGTCACATGCTTTTAGTGACATACAGCTAACAAATAAACAACCAACAGACAACACAAATACAGTCTGTCACTCACACACCATTTACACCATTTACCATTTATTAGGATTCAGTTAAATGACATTAAATGACATAGACACAACTGCATGAACACACACTGAGATACACATACACACAATCAAAAACAGGACTTTAGTGACTCCCACAGAGCGTAGAAATGCATGTCACACATCCTCTGTCCTCCAGGCAGCCATGACACCCGTTTCACACACACCGCTGTGAAATGATAATGTTAGTTCAGATAATCCACTCTTGGTGATTTTTAATTCGCCGCCTCACTCTGACAACACACACACACACACACATACCTTACTGTGATTCACCGGCTTCACAGGAGCTGTTTCCCACCTTCTTATTTCTCTCCTTTAATATATTTTTGTCCTGTTTTTAATTTCCTCGAATGCATCATCCCAAACGTATGGCTGCACCTTCTTACGGCCTTCTTCTTATTTGGGTTGACTGATGTCACTCGAGTGACTTTAAATAATTTCTGTCATTCATTCTTCTCAGTCTTATGTCCGAGCAGAAGTCATGTTTTATCATGAGGTTGTTTTAAAGCTGCATTAATAGACTTTTTGCCACTAGGGAGCAGAAGAACTCCACAACAAGCTAAAAAACCAATAACTCTGACATATTATCACTTTATAAAGTTTATATGGAGTACATGTTATCAGACAGGTGCCTATGTGCGCATCCTGCAGACACAGAGCAACATTACCATCCCATTAGAGTGGTGTTCGTATCCACCTGGTCATTGACAGACCAATACTCACTTTTCTGTTAGCTCTGTTTTTGGTCTCCACCAACTCCTGAGAAGAATATCTGGCTCTTTAGCCGCTAAATGCTCCACTTTCTTCAGCAGCTAGTCTCTAACGGTGTCTGTCTGTTTCAGGTAGTGTGCAGTGTTTTCACCAGAGCTTGTTGCTGGAAACGATGCTGGTGAGAGTTCTGAGACTCGGTCATAAATGTGCTATAACGCCAAAACTATGAGCTAAAAGAGGCTAAAAAGTTGGGTTATAATTCTCTTTGGGTGCGACTCAGCACACAAACCCCCTCTGCTCGACACTAAAATTTCCCCACTGTTGGTTCAGCTATTGATCATTTGCTGCGAGCAGGTGACCTCCAATGTGACCGCCAGAGGGTCAAATGAGAATAAACTCTGTAAACAACCTGGACTCTCACAGTCCTGCTCCCCAGCCATTGGTCTTCATCTTCCTCCTCCTCCTCCTCCCCTTCTCTCACATTCTCACCTGCATGACCTCTGACCCCTGAACCCCCCCGCTGATTGTGTGTCAGCTGAGGGGATGAGATGATTGAAAGCAAGCTAGAGACAGGTGTGTACGGGTCTCATTTGACTGACTTTGGTGGTCAAGTGTGTGTGTCTTTGCGCGTTTGTGTGTTCACAGACAACATTTTCCCTCAATACACGGTGTGTGTGCGCGTGTGTGTGTGTGAACAGCAGATGTTTGACCTTGGTGTCTGTGTGTGTGTGTGTGTGTGTGTGTGTGTGTGTCAGGGTTGGATTGATTCTGTCCATATGAGGGGGTAATGGGTGTTTGGAGTAGATGATTGACAGCTCTGAGACTAATAGAGGCTAGTGATGGGCTAACGCTAACACTTCTCATATCTACCTGCCTCTGGGCAAGGGGTAGTGTGTGTGTGTGTGAGTGTGTGAGAGAGAGAGAGAGAGAGAGTACTACAATCAGCATTTTGATCAGGATTCACTTTGCTTCGAGGCAGTGAAACACTTCTCTCTCTCTCTCTGGTCGTGCCCCTGAAGATTCAGGCCCCGTCAGTAATGTGTTAGCTCATTTCCCTCCTCCACCCACCGTTAACGAGCCCTCTCATCCTGCTCCGAATGCTCGTTACAGCCATCCAGCAGATATTAATCAAATGTGTTACTGCTGCTAACTAATTCCTTCCACACTTATTAGAAAAGGAATACACAATATTTTGGGGAGACTGCTCTGGTAGTCTACTTAGCTATTCAGTGAATGGACACATTTACATAACATGTCATCCAGGCATGTTAACAATCTTTTTTTTTTTTCTCTGTTGTTTTGTGTCAAATTATCTCCTGAAAGCACCACAAGGTATGCCTAAATTATTGGCATGTTTTCCTGCTTCATGTCAGCATTGAGCTATTTGAACAGACATTTTGTGATATTTTAATCTGACCAGGACGGTATTGGCAGCTGGGGCGTTGACCTTTGCTGCTGCATGTGTGCTTTGGAGTGAGTATGGATCACTGAGTAAACAAACAGAGAGAAAAAATAGTTTTCTGTTGTTTTTTTTTTTTTTTGGTCGTCAGGCTGCTTTTTGTTGTGAAACAGTGAAGGATTTAAAATAAAAATGTGAGAAAAGTGGCAGAGCCCTTCTGTGTCATGTGTTTGTGTTGCTAGCAGTCATAATCAGTGTGTGGTCCAGTCAGTGTCCCAGATGGCCGGTATCATTGGGATGGAAATGACACCACACTGACACAGTGGGGACACTTTTGCCACGGAAATGACCTCCTGTGTGTGTGTGTGTGTGTGTGTGTGTGTGTACACGCAAAGTCTGAATCATTTGCAGTCAAGGCAGGAAACCAACATTTTTGACCACAGGCACCAAAAACTCCCAGTTCCCCAAACAGCCAACCAGAATCAGTCATGGCTGATTACCTGCCAAACTAACTGCTTCACCTGGGTAACTCACCAGCTGCTCTCGCTGCTTTAACAGCCAGTTAGTGTGGCTCCAGATGCTGATTGGTCAGCTGTGGAGTAGATTAAAGGATTTAGTTGTGTTTGGCTGTTGGTTGGTGATTCTTTTCTGCCTGGTTTATAGCGTTGAGCATTTTATTCAAATTCCAAAGGCGCTCCATTCTCACTCTAATTCACACACTAATTCTGATAAAATGTCTTTCTTTTTCGGTGCTGCCCTGCTGTGCTGGCTGCTCCACCTGCCCTGCTTCCTCCTCCTCCTCCTCCTCCTCCTCCTCCTCCTGTGGTTCGGACACTGAAGGTAAGCAAACTGAACACACCTCTTGTTCTGCAGTGATTGATTTTGTTTAACTGTCATGGAAGCAAACAACCCCAGCTTTAGGGCCTTGGGGAACAATAGAGTCCATTAGGACCAGAACAGGAGCTCATTTTTAGGTGCTTTGTTTTCTTGAATGACCTGAACTTTACATGGTGCTGTTAAGTACCTAATTGTATGTGACGGTTAATGGAGACTCCCTCTCTGTGGTTGTCAATAGGTTAACATGCAGGTTAATACACTGGAATAAGACTGATCAAGTGCCACCGCCCATCTGAGCTGGTTCAGTTAGAAAATACTTGTTGGTGTCTAATGAGGAAGGAGATCCTGGACTTGGTGGTGGTGTCTAATGAGTCAGTAGATCCTGGACTTGTTGGTGGTGTCTAATGAGTCCGTAGATCCTGGACTTGTTGGTGGTGTCTAATGAGTCAGTAGATCCTGGACTTGTTAGTTTCTACTGGGTGAGTAGATCCTGGACTTGGTGGTTTCTAGTGAGTCAGTAGATCCTGAACTTGTTGGTAGTTTCTAATGAGTCAGAAGATCCTGGACTTGCTGGTTCCTACTGAATTAGTGGATCCTGGATTTTTGGTTTCTAATTACTCAGCAGATCCAGAATTGCTGGTTTGTAAAAGGTCAGTAGATCCTGGATTGTGGGTTTTTTGTCTGTTGGTTGTTCACCCTAAATTTGTTCCCATGCAGCCATATTTTTAGACGTCACCCCTCAGAGAAATATACATACTCTCAAGCCTCACTACCTTGCAGACTATAAAGAAAAACACACCAAGTTACCATTAGCACCAGCTCCAGAAGCTGCTGATTTCCAAGTTTATCTTGTTTATAAAGTTCAAGTCTGTCACTTGTTTGTCTCTGCAGTTAAATGAAACATCATTCATGTCTGCAGCCAAGGTCCAAGAAACAAAGGAACTGGAAGTTGTGATCTCAACTTCCCAACATTCATTAGATGAATTGCCATCACTTCGACTTTAGAATCCAGATGTTCCGCTTTGGTCGAACATCTGGATTGTCAGCTGGGTTCATGGATTTGATCTCATTCATTTCAACAGAGATACACAGAGACAGAGACTAGACTTTGGATGAGTTGTTGATCCCAGTCTGTAGCACACCCAGGCTCTGAAGTCTTCTCAGAGATAATCTCTGAATCCCAAAATATCAGTGAAAGTCGAATGTAAATGTAGACTTGTGTATATAAATTTCAGAGCACATTCTTGTTTTTGTTCTTTGGTTGCTGGGTTTTTTCTTCCAAAAACTCCTTTAGTTCTCACTGGCAACATGTGAATAGATCTGACCCTGGCACACACACACACACACACACACACACACACTCACTCACACACGCGCACACACACACACACACACACTCACTCACACACACTCCATGCCTCTCGCCCAGCTTCTTCAACGTCACTCTTCTTCTCTCATTTCATTCTTTTTTTTACAAATTCTTGATCTCACACGCTCTTATGTCTCATATCTGTCTCTACCTCAACATTTCCCTCTCAGCTTCAATCTTGCTGTCATCTAATTTTAGTCCTCTCTCGCCTTCTCTCTCTCTCTTTCTCTGTTTTTGGCGGTGTATTCTGACTGACACTCCAGCCAGCTAGTAGAGGGAGACATGCAACTGAAATCACTCTTTGTCTTTTTGGAGATTTTGGAAAGCTGATATTGTGCAGTTATGTCTGTATTTGTTGATTTTGTGCTGATATTTAGTAATGTTGGTTCTTGTTTGGGTGGGAGAGCCTGTTAAAATGGATTTTAAAACATGAGACAGTAAATCCTTTCTCATGTCTTTGGAGATGCTTCAGGTCTGTAGAGTAACACTTTCCATCCAGAGGAGAAGCTGATGAGGTTTAAAATGAAGGATTCTTAGACTTGACAAGATCAGGAGTAAAACATGAAGCTTCAGTGGCATCAAATTTGGACCCATTTGATGTTTTATCTCATTGTGCCGAATTTAGGTCTGAACCAATGATTTTGCATGTTTTACACCTTTTTCTACCACATATACTTCACAGTACTGATACTGACGATAATCCATCACAGATGACTGTAACATACCTTTCTTTTTTGTCAAATGCAGTTGTGTGCAGGAAAAGTTTGGAGATTTCTGCCTGTTGGTGCATTCAAGAGTGTCGGCTGCTTTTCAGTGCAAGAACAAATTATTTTTTTCACTAAGTCTGTGTTTTCCTGGTTTTGACTTCTCCACAGTATACAGTCAGTACATATCAGTGCTGTACTTTACAGCTCAGATGTTGGAATGTCCTTAGAGATTTTTGGTGAGTCTGACAACTGAAGAAAAAAGAAATCCTTATAAAATAAAAGTGATAAATTATCTGTGATGGACTTTTTTTCTCAAGCAAGTTTGATTTCTTTGCAAGTACAATTTTAAAGCACACTGAGAAATAAAATAAGCCCATTGCAGAACTGGGAGGCAGGAAATTAAATATTAAACTGCTCTCTAAGATGGACAAAAATAATATGAGCAGTTCGTAGTTAATGGCTGTAAACATGCAAAGGTACACACATGACGTGACATGATACCAAAACTACCTTCGATTTTGTGGTCTCGAATCAAATTGTTGCATCAGAATCGATCGAGTTTAGGGTCTGTTGACATTGGTGCATTGGTATTGATCAGTCCTAACACAAATATATATAATGCATCATATCAGGCTGTGAAACACTGATTGCACTGTCTCTGGTTTTTGATCAAAGGTCAAGCAGAGTGCCTCCAGTTAATGAATCGATCTACAGTATGGATTGCTCTCGTGCTGTTTTATTACCACACGTGGATATGTGGGGCTCCACTGCGTCCCCTGACCCCCGACCTTTAACCTCACCAGCATGGGCACAAACACGGCAGCTTCCTCTGAATCAATGGCACTGCTAACACCCTTAGATTAAATGTTGTGCCCTTAAACAGGGAAAATGGTAACGGGGAAAGATGAAGAGACAAACACGCAGCTCTCGTCTTCACTCGTCTGTATCGAGTGAGAGAGAGGAGCGCGATCCCCCTACTGGAGCCCCGAGGCATTACCAACAGATCGACAAATAATTAACCCACACAGACAAGGATCTGTTACTTATCTGTGTTTGCATTACTGGCTGCATATTCTACAGATTCTACACATATATACTACCTGTCACATAAACAGCGTATAAATAATCATATGTGCTTTAAACAGATGTAATATTATTATTTAAGCTGCTGGCAGAACAGAGTAGCTTGTTAGCTTGTTAGCTTGTTAACATAACAAGGGCTCATTCAGGTTAATAATTGTGTGGAAGTTGGAAAATTCGATGATGATCTTTTAATATTTTTTAATGATCTGATCTTAGTATTTCCCCCGGTGTTTCTCATCACATGTTACTGACAACATATTGTGAGCTGTCCTCGCCACCAGAGGAGCCTGTTTAGTGTAAACTTTTTTTTAATCATCATTTTGATGCATTTTAAAGTAAAGGTTTAAAGCTGGTTAAAATTGATCTGTTCCTTTAAAAAAAAAAAAAAAGAGAGAGAAAAGGAGTCAAATCCGATAACAACATAATGACATATGTGTATGCGTGTGAGTGTGTGTGTGCCCAGACTGTAGATTTAGTGGTCTGACTGCCATTGGTTACCGTGGCGATGGCTGTCTGGGGTGAAATCAGATGGGAAGACCTATTGATCCAGGGCTCCGTATGGATGAGTGCGCTGGTTGGTGTGTGTGTGTGTGTGTGTGTGTACTCTATATAAGCCTGTTCACATATACATACACATTTGTAATTATTAGCTTTTGTACTTTAATTTTTCCAAGTAGCCAGTCAATCACATGTAATTGAGATTATTAAGTGTTTGCGTCTTTGTGGTTAAATGAACATTGTACATTTGTATATCTGTTTATGTTTGCATATGTTCCTGTAATTACCTCTGTGTGTTCATGTGCATATGTGCTTCATGCTTCTTTAATTACCTGCTGTTGTATCTTACAGTGTTCCTGTGTGTGTGTGTGTGTGTGTGTGTGTGTGTGTGTGTGTGTGTGTGTGTAACATTGGTAATTGGCTGTGGAGGCCTGTCAATACTCTGTTAGCCGCAGCATCTTGAAGGGCACTCTGTAAATCCATACAGCTCCTCCGACTCTGAATATCATCCCTCCGTCTGTTAAATAAACAGTGGCGGAGCTTCAATCTTCCAGCCGGCCGACTGAATCATTTACAAGGTTAATAGGGACTCGGGCTGCTCACCCGTGGCCTGTTCCTCTCCTCGCCTTTCTTCTCGGTTTTCGTTCTGGCTCGTTAGGGATGTCGGGCCTTTTTACAGGGTCTTTAAAAGTTCCATCATCGGGGAGAGAAAGCAGCAGACCCGGGCGTTTTACACGGATGTTAGAACATTTTACATGCAGATATCCCTGCGACAAAACGGCGTGACGGCCTGTTATTTGTTCCATTAAAAGATGTGAGACGTTCGGTTCTGCTGAGGGAGGAAAGGCTTCTCTCAGTCTGTGTGTGTGTGTGTGTGTGTGTGTGTGTGTCATCCTAAATTCTGTCTCTGCATCGAACACACACTCTGAAGCTAACACGGTTCAATATCAGCTGACAAGAAATGAGTGGAAGCTGCAATATGGAACCATTTCGCATTCAGATGACATTAAACAAATCTGAGTGTTTATTTTCAAGCCTAAATCCTTGTTGGCCTGAAATTTGCATTTTATTGATACTCAGGACTTTTTTGGATTATCACACATTGTTCACGTTACCCAAGAACCAATCGGATCAAAGCCAAACGGCAGCTTTGTAGCAGTTAAAATAGTGATACTACCTGGAAGGTGAGCTAGCATATTGTTAGCTGACTAGCAGTGCAATTCTGACATCTTAATTACCTGAGATTGAACCTGTCTTTTACAAACTGTGTATGAACAGGTGGACAGTGTCTGTTTAGTGAAGCTCATCCTGACTCTGAATCTTAAATCGAGCCTTTGTATCTTTTGCCAAACTGCAGCTAATGTAGCAACAAGTGGCATTTACAGGATAATGGCAAATGCTACAGCACATGGTAACAATAGCACAAGTAGAGAAGAATTGTAAAATCAATAAACTGACTCTGTATCATCAGTTGCACAATCAGGTTCTAGCTGAACTTTGCCAACATTAGCATTAGCATTAGCATAGCCCATAGCAGCAAATGATTTCTAAGTGGACTCATGGATTTCTGCAGCTACTTGATGAACATCAGAGAAACTGCCGTCACTGGAAAGAGTGCATTGCTGATTCCAGTAGTATGATTATGGCCACTGTGCTGTATGTTTGAGTTGTGACACTGAGAGGAAGCAAGCTTTGATTTAATTGGATGCTAAGGGTTCATGTTTTTTCATTAGGTGACAAAACAGGTGAATCTGAATTCTGAGACAACAAATGATGCATCACCTGCCAGTGAGCAGGTTTAAATCTACTCTCCCCCCCGAATGAATGTTTGAAACATCATGAATCATGAACATGACAGGCCAACATATACACATTTCTTTGGTAGATATTTTATTTGTCTGTGTACTCGACCGAGGACAGGTGAAGTTTTCTCTTCACCATGTGTTCATGTGTGACAGATGGTACCTCTGCATGTTGTGATGTATCTCTGTATCACTGCATGTGTCTCTATAATGTGCAAATTCCTGTGCACTGTTCTGTAAATCTGTATGTGTCCATATGCGTCTGCGTACTGTTCGGGCGCCGTGGGGCGTCTCGGGCTGTGATGAGCCCTGCGGCGGCTCATCGTGAGAATAATGCATGTGGAAATTCACCCTTTCATTTGCCAGCGGGGCCCTGCTTCCTCCCAAGCCTGCGAGCTATGAAATAAATATGAGAGCAGGGGGAAGAGCATAATGAAGCCTCAGCACCAGTCCACATGGAGAGGGCCGATTGATGCTGGAGAGATGGAGGTAGAAAAGAAAGAGGATAGAAGGACAGGTGTCCAGAGGAGGAAACATGGTTGAGGAGCGAAAGGAAGAAGAGACAGATGCAGGGTGGAGAGAAGACTGACTGATGGATGGATGGATGAGAGGATAAGAGCAGTGGCCTAAACAAAGCGAGAGGGGTTAGCAAAGGATGGATACTTGTTTCAACATTTGAAACATGCTGAAATTAAGTGCTGGATTCTTACTTTTTACTGGTGTGTCATGTTCTCTGAATAAGTCCGGAAACCTCGTCAAGTGCTGATTCAATCCTGAAACAAATACACAATCAAATCCACGACTGCTTTATGAAACTGTGGCTGCCCAGTGACAGCGCAGCATGCTGGATGATTAAATATAAACATGCTCTGTCATCACACCTGGATTAATGTCCAAAGATCGATTCTTACCTTCCAAGTCGCATTTAAAAAATTCTAAAATTTGGGAGAAGTGCAGAGGTTAGCATACTGCATTTCCACACTGCTAAATCAGTCAGAAATACTGGCCCTGATCAGACAGAGCGCTTTTTGCAGGTTGCAAAATGCAAAGCGCACCGCATTGCAGCTTTTTTGTTGCTAGGTGACCACCAAATCACCTGCCCTTAGCCTAACCGTGATTTTGCTGTGAAGTAAACTCACAGACCTCACCACCACAGAAGGCCCGCCTCTCAATTAATCCGATTGGACAATGGGGGAAAAAAATGCAAATGACGTCGGGTGCTTCTCAGCTCTGAGTTGAAGTCTTTTTCAGCTCTAGGAGTTCAGAGTGTTCCTGCAAAAACACGAGACGCAAGACGCTTCCTGCCTTTAGAAAACAACAGGAAACAGACGCCTCTCACTGAAAACACCGCGTCCCGTCTGATCAGGGTCTGAAGGTGTTTTAATGTATGTTTTCCCTTTTAACAGCAAAGGTATTTTAATTGAAAAGGATTAGTGTCGGCTCACCCTCAGCTCTGTGTTCAGCGGCGTCACGCAGGGAAAAGTCACGGCGGGATGGGATTTTCCGCCTGTGAGAGGCGTTTGTGGCTGCCAGTTAATTTTATCTGTGTGTGTGTGTGTGTGTGTGTGTGTGTGTGAGTGGAGGTTTTGAAGTGTTCATGCCTGTAGAGAACCATTAGCCACAGTGTGACGACCATTTAGGCTTCACATCATGCACACACAGAAAACAGAGAGACATACACACACACACACACACACACACACACACACACACACACACACACATGTTTACCACAGGACATTTACATACTGTCATACACACTTGAAGAAAAAGTACACACACACACTGATGCACATGTCACATATGGACCTTGGATTCGCCTCCTCCTCTATCTGGGCGTGAAATGGCTCTTCACACTTAATTACAGGACTGAATCACTGTTTCTCCTCCTCCTTCTTCTTCTCCTCCTTCTCCACCTTCTTCTTCTTCTCTTAGAGAGAGAGAGAGAGACAGAGAGAGAGACAGAGAGAGAGAGAGAGAGGTGGGTCTTTGGTCCCAGGAGGCTCCTCTGAGCTCCTCCAGCTGACAGATGAGCATTGACATTGACAGATACACCAGCATCCACCAAGCTGCACGCTGCTAATTGTGTTACTGCAAATAGAGGGAGAGTCTGCCTATACATTACTAAATGAGGCTGCCGGCAGAATATATATGTGCGTGTGCGTGTATGAGGTAAAAGTAATAATCCGTGATGTTAATATCATATGATATATTATATGACATTGAGTCTATTGTTGTAAATGATAATAAGATTACGAGGGGATAATGTAATAACATGGCAGAATGGGGATAAACAGTTTTTCTAAGTGGATTGAAAATGTATTAATAACTGCTACAGCAATAACTTAACAATGTGCTCAGACTAATGTAGTTCTAATTAAACCGAATGCGGCAGTCCACGTCTTAATTAAACAGAATTCTACACTCCTCATTAAAGTAATATCAGGCTCAGTACTACGGGGGCCTCAGAGGCCAGTTTCAATTTGTGATAAATAAAGTGAGCGAGGGAAGCTGAACCGTCTCTGGAGATCATCTGCATGTACGTAAGTGGGCTCTAGATTTGGATAACTTTTGTGAATGTGATGTGATTTCGTCAAGTTTAAAGTCTTCAGATTCGACTCAACTCTGCCCCCCACTCCAAGTCATATGACCTGGCGTCTCACCTGTGCTGCAGGACTGACCTGCATACCAATGGCACATCCTTTGAAACCTAATGCCTTATTTTACCAATTACATGGCAGGAGGTGGAGGTCTGCCTTCGCTGCGAGAGATAAAAAAGAATTTCAGAGGATTTCAGAGCTGTAATCTTGACAGATGAGCAGCTGCTCGCTTTCCAGATTACCTTCCCCCTTCTTTCAATTCCACATTTCCTCCCCCTCTGCACTATCACAGGAATTATGGAAATGACAAGCGCTGGCCTCGCCAAAAACCAAGATTAAGGTAGTGAACACGAGCGAGAGAAATGTGGGTAGTTAGGAGAGTGTATGCATGTCTGTACGCTGGAATGTGTGATATAACAGTAGATTTAAAGATAATGTAGAAGGACAGAAAAACCCATGATCCTGAATACTTTCCTCTTACAGTATCATTTCTTCTCCTGTCATCTCCTACCTTGGCCTTCCCTCCTCCTCCTTTTTCTCCCCTCTTTTTTCTTTTCACTTTCTGTCCCCTTTCCGCTTTTCTCCTGACGCTCGTTTCATCTCTCATTTCACCTGAATTCATTTTCTGTCCTCCAACCATCTGTATCTTCTTTCTTCTTTCACTACTCCTCTCCTCCTCACTTCCTCCCCTCCTTTCCTCTCTCTTTCTTTCACTTCCCTATTCCTCCTCTCTTCTTCCCGCTCCATCAGTGATGTCCACCCTCTTTTCCTCCTCTTTTCCCTTTACAGTACCTCCTATTGTGTTTTATAGTTTGTATGGGTCCCCATTAGTTCTTCCTGGGATCCATACTAAAAATGGACAGTATAATTTAACACACGTTTGCACTTAAAGTGCCTACAGTAAACAATGAAGTAACAATATCACCACTACACGTACACTGAATGACATTGAAACCACATTCATCAGAACCGTTGGCTTGTAAAACCAGAAAAATAAATCTGACTTAATTTGAACATCTAGGCCTATTTACCAAATTATACTAATATGTTGCTTCTCAAAACCTCTTTTACTAGATTCTTGATATCAAGCGTGGGCGGACTGTTCCTTTAAGATACTGTATGGCTCTAGACTCTACATCAACATGTTTTTCATTGCATCGGTGTTTGTTTGAGGTAGTGGAATGTGGCTCCTCTTCTCCTGCCTTGTTTTATATCTGTCGATACTTCCAGAAAATCATATTTAAACCTTTAAATTATATTTAAACTACTATATTTCTAAACAAAGTTAACAAACTACACCTTTACCTGTCTCCAACCTCACAAACTCACGTGTCATTTTGCTCTCTGAATAAATCTTAACTATCCTGGAGCGTGATGTACACATCAGAGTTTAAGTCTCAGTTTAAGGCTTGAGCCAAAAACATTTAACATTTAGTCTTGGACACATTAAGAACAGTCTATTTCCCCTCTCCCCATCCTCCTCTCCATTCAGCCACAGAACTGTACAGTTTATAAAGTCTGCATAAGAGTTGGGACTTTTTTGCCAATTTGGGAGAGCTTGAATTTACACACCTGAACGCTCCCATTATAAGAAGTCTCTCCGTCTGTGTCTCTCTTTCTTCTCTGAAAGTATTGTAGAGCTGATTGCCTGAACGAGTGGCACTCCAGGTTCAGTATTCCTCCGAGATGCCGGCTATATTTACTCTGCTTCAGATATCGCATTTTAATCTCATATCAGCGTCTCCCAGCCGCAGCCCAGCAGCTCTGTGTTTTTTTTGAGTCAGCGGGCAGAAAACGTGACAGCAGACACCGAGCTGCGAATATCAACACCGAGAGTACAAATCAGTCAAGACAAACCCTCGTTGGGACGTCGCCTCAGTCAGCTGCCTGACTGTTACACACAGGCTGATATTACAGCTGTCACTTTACACCTGGATACATGGCCGCAAAATAAATACAGTCATAGAAAGTGACAGATACATAAATACACAGAAGGCTGGATCCTTCCAGTCACATGTTGCTTCAGTTGTAACTACAGACCAAAGGACATGATTTAAATCCAGTATCTGTCAGGTTCTAGTAAGTACACTACTCACAGTCAAAGTTTAAATAAACGCTGCATAATAAACCTGATCATCTTCATCATTCGGCTGGCGTCATGTTCCTGTTAGCTGCTATATTTTCAGTCGACACAGAACCAGTTAACATTTGTCAGATGATTTTGATTTAAAAATTGTTGTTTTTCTAAGTCAAATTACAACGACCTGGCAGCTACGTCCATCTCACACACACACACACACACACACACACACACACACACACACACTTTCGTGGCCATTTTTCTGACTCTGACACAGGAAGTTGACGTCCTCATTCTTAATCCCGCCTACAAAGCTCTGATTGGCTCAGTTGTTTTCCCAAACAAAGCAACCAGCCGTCAATTAGCACCCCACCAGACATATTTAAATCACTGGAAAAAAATAATTTTGTGACTAATTTTACTTTCATACTCGTATTTTAACAGAGAGACATTTATTCATTTATTTTTTTTTTTTTTTTTTTAATAATTTTTTTTTATTATTTGTACTACAACACCTTTATCTGACTGCTGTTAAAAAGTAAACTTTTACATGAGCTCATCGGATTTTATTGTCTACAGTGAGTTTAAAGTTGTCAGTGTGACTGATGTGTTGGCTTCAAGGGAATTTAAATGTTAATCAAATATTTTCTGATATAAAATAAAAGTTTGAAACTCTTATCAAGGCCAAAAATAAATAAATCTGTATTTATTTTGGTGTGCATCTCTCTAAAACCCCCTCCAAAACAGGTTTACAGCAGAGTTTCTCGCCTCTCAAACATTCCATTAGCACACCACCCTGTTCAGCTGTGGAGCTTTATTAACAGTCTCTTAATTGGAAAACCAAAATCCATTAACTCCACGAAGACAAATATCATCCATTGATACAATTAGGAGGCTGCGTAATTTTACACAAATGTAATCTTATCCTCTCCACTGAGAGGTTATCATTATCTTTCTTTGCTTAAATCACATTAGTCTAACACGCTTCATACGACCCGCTTCTACACACACACTGTACATACACACACCTACACACACTCGCAGAAGGAATCGGCTATAAAACATGCGCACAGACACATCTTCCAGTGACATTAAGCTGATGTGACAGGTCTCTCTGCTCTATTTGTCTTGTTTCCACAAACTGACAACACAGGCAGTTATTATCTGTCTGTTAGGAGATCTGTTAGAGGAACACACATGTCTCAAACCTCCATCAGTTCTGAGTACAAACAGAAATATGTCCATAACCCGAATTCTTACTCTTCTTTGCTTTACTCTTTGATCAGATAGTTAATGATTCAAATCATTATTTTGCTCATTTAGTCAAAGTTCTTCTTTAAAATCAAACACAGATTCAGACACCAAGTAAGATAATGAGACTTGGTGTTGGTCAAATTATGAGATTAACACCGTTAGCAAACAACACTGGCTCACAGATTTAAAGGGAAATTCCAGTTTCATACCAACTCAGTCATGTTTTCATAGCTGTATCCATCACTTCCATCAGTAACAATCACATTGTACTTATCAGGTGTATTAGCTGAGGGAGACACGGTGACGTCGCTAGAAAGAAGTCGGACTGGTCAATAAACACAAGCAGTCAGATGATCAGACAGGCTGGAAACAAACACAGTTAACAGTAAAAATACAACCCAAACTGTCACTCCCCGATCAGAACCGGAAAACCCATTCGTTGTGCGCATGAGCGAAAGTGCAACTACTTCCTGTCTTTTTTTGTTAATGAATGAGGAAATTGGCTCCATATATTAGACATTCTTTACAAAAACAAGAAAAATCTGTATTTATTAAGGAAAAATCTTCTGTTTCATAACTAGTAACACCAAAGATTACATTATTGATTGATTGATTACATTTTTCCTTATTAAATACTTTTTTTCCTGTTTTGTATTTCTAAAGATATGTTCCACTTATCAACATAAAGTGCGACTTCAATTGAAGCTTTTAATTTCTGCATTTAAAAAAGAAAATGGTGGCAGGAAGTAGCCGCTTTTTCGCACATGTGCAGAACAAATCAGGTTTCCGGTTCGGACTGGGCAGTGACCGATCCATCATAGCATACAGACCCACTTCCTCCTTCAACCTACTCTCCTATCTGAGTGTACTATCGGCATTTCAGGTTCCCTCACTTTCAGTTTGACCTCTACAGAAAGTGGTTTAGAATATCTGACTGCTTGTGTTTTTACTTCAGTCTGATTGAACTCTGTGCAAAGTGAAGGAGGCGATGTCGACTCACGACCGCATAGAAAAGAACGGGAAGCAAAATCTGCACCATGAGACTTCTTTTTAGTGATGTTGCCATGTTCCCAGATCTGTTATTAACTGACGTTTAGGAAGTTTGATGTCCCTGATCTGCACACGTAACCTAATGAAGCTCTACCCAAAAGTTAGATCCCAAAGTTGGACTCTAACTTCCATCACACGCTGAAAACTCTCCAGAAAGTAGAAGCACTGTACCCTAATTCACCTTCTCCCATCCGAATCCTCTCCCCCGTGTGTCTATCCTCCCCATCAACTCGCTGTAATTTGGTCTCATCGCTTAAAACTTCCCTCGACCTCTCATATATCTCATGTTTTATTTCTCTTCCCACCGGCTCTTTCTTTACAAGATCGTCCCAGGGACACAGCAACGTGGCTGCTGGAAATGTTCTCCAAGGAACTGGAGCGTGCTTCACTGTCGCTCTGGAAAAGAGCACCAGCTTAAATGGTTGAAGTGGAAAACTAAAAGTTTAGTTTCAGGTTGCTGTGCCTCTGAGGAGAAGAGATGGAGTTTTAAAGTAGTGATCCTGAAGATTCTCACTTCTGAGGAATCTAAGTGCCACCTTTGTTGCTAAGCGCTCATCGCTGCAGTGTTTCTGCAGTGTTTGAGTTGATGCACCATTTTCATCATATTTTCAGCCACAGTGGATATCACAGCTGGTGTGGATTAAAATGACTGATGCTTCAGTAGCTTCACTGTCAACATGCTAATGTTTAGTACTAGCTAGCTAACAACAGACGCACTGTGGGAACTCGCTGGTTCTTTGTTATTTCTCTCCTTTTCTCTCTCATCTCTGTTCGTTTAGGAAGCAGATTCACGAAGCCCAAAACATTTCACTGACGTTGAAACAATTTCAACTTGTGTGGATATGTCTTCGCGCCATTTCGCGCCACCCCGGACAAATTCACATCTAATCAAAACCAGCCTTCCCATTGACTTTGAATCTAGAATTCGCTTTGCATTCTGTCTCAACACACAGTTATTTAGTGTGTTTGCATCTCAAAGTACAGCTGAGACTGATGGAAGTGATTGGTGATTAGTTTCAAAGGTATCCTGTCACGAAAACACATGGAATCTTTAGATGAAAAGTCATTAGTATTCATCCTCTGAGCACCAAGAAGGTCTGTAACAAATACATGGCAATCAATTTAATAGTTGTCGACATGTTTCATCAGTGTTGAATTTGAAGAATTCATTAATCACAAAATAAAAGAGTACAAACGATAGAAACAATGTAGCTTCAAACTGCCTCTAAATCCATTTTGGAGGGAGAAACCAGGAGATATTTCAAATCGCTTACTAGAAGCCAGCATCAAGTTTTTCACACGGTGGATATTTTTATTTTGAAGTGGAACACTTTGTACAATTACCCCCCCCAACAAAAACAGGATCAGAAAAATAGATATTAATGTCATTATCCTGCTGTGAAAGCACTGCAACTGTCACTCACTGTCCTCTGGATGGCTGACAGCGAGACCCAGGACACCGCCTTACACACACACACACACACACACACACACACACACACACAAAACACTATTTATATCCTTGAGGGGTTTAATGTGGAGAAATGGAAAGGATATCCAAGGTTGAGTGTCTGTAGTGCTGTTGGAGCTGCTCGTGCGTTGTTGTATACACACACACACACACACACACACTCACACACCAGTAACAGTACATTTGTGCATCAGTGCACCCATCACAAATGTGTGAAGTGGGGATATTATTGTCACATTGCTGGCAGGCTGGCAGCGGCCCGTCCTTATAACTCTCCTTCTGCTCAGGCTCCAGGCACTACCGTTTTATCTGAGAGAGTTCTGGCAACCCGAGGTCCGCAAACTTTCTTCAGCTTTAAACTTTCACTCATCTGGATGTCACTCCTGGGAGCCAGTCCGGGATAATAAAGCCTTCTTTCAGCACGATGAGTTGACAAACAGCCAGGCTGGGAGACACGTTCTTGTGAAAGGTCAGGCAACACTGTGGAAAGCTACCAACAGGCCTGAATTTATAAATCTACCTCTATATTATCCAAACTGTATCCTGTCATATTAGTACATTATATTTCAGTGCCACAAATACTGTAAACCAAAAACATAAAAACATAGCTCTCTGACTTTTGCTTTACAGCAGAGGAAGAAAGCACAACCTTAACTTTAATATGTCTAGTTTTTGAAATGGATGGTTGTACAAAAATATTTTAGTTTATTTGGTTGATGTTTGGATCCTAACCGAAAAAACAAAAATAAAGAAAATTTAGGCTTCTCCAAAAGGGACAGCGACTGCCTTATCACATTTATCTTTGGAAATATTGATCAGAATGTCACCAAATTCAGACTGGATGTCCACAGACAGTTATTGAACACAATAAAGCAAATATTTCATCAATACATTTGTCCATATTTGAAATGTATCCACTTAAACACACATGAATTATAGGCGGAAATTGAATAGGATATTAAAAATCCAAAAGGTATGTATGTATATGTCTGTCATTATTAAAGTAAGGAGACCAATCACCAAAAAATGTCATGTATATGTACCAAAGACTGTTATCTTATCATAAACGTACATTATTGACTGTTCACCCTCTGATGTCACCACTCGTGCAGCCAGCACTTCAAACTGCACATTAGCACATATCACTTCTCCTGGAGTCACACTGAGTGGAGAGCAATAGAGTTGCATACACAAGGGTTAGATGACTGACAGTTGGAGCACTCAACTCTCATGTTTGAATCAACAGTACAGCTGTGTTACAAAAAGATCTGGTTATTTGATAAAAAGGTAGAAAACTGTGGATGTAAAAACTGGAGAGAAATCCACTAAGGTTCATTTCTGTACGAAACATTCAGTAACAGAGCTTCAAATCCTGACGCATTTAAATTCACTTTTAGATTCGAAGTCAATATGGGATCAATTCAGCAGCTATGGGGCGGTGTACGACAAAGCTTTTTGATTTTACCTTAGCTCCAATTTCTGCCTCTCTCTCATAGCAACAGCAGCTAATATCATAGTAATTAGAACAATCCTCCAAACCACACTGACAGAAACAAACATGATTTATCTGAAACAAAGTTGAAATAATTCAAACTGATGGCCAAATGATAAACCCACAGTCTGGTTAAATGATCCAGGAGAAATATATAAAACAATTTCAAACAGCTCCTTTCTTTTCTAATCAAACTCTGGCTTGCTTATGGGCAAGTTACACAATGTCAATTGTTACCTCAGCTTACATCAGCTAGCTGGTTATTGTGAGTGATGTAAGATCTCAGCTGATAGATTTGACTTCTTTCCAGTTGTAAAAAACGAGACGAGCGAGCTCCAGACACCATGTTACAGAACAAAACACTGATGTAAATCTGAAATGTAAAGCGTTTTATTGTCTTAGTGATGATCAGAAGTTGATACATTTAAGTAATTCAGTTGCAGGAACGAGAGCGGAGATCTCAGCGAGTGAGAACAAAAACTGGAGCTACAAGAAATAAGTATGACAAAAGAAACTTTCTACCAAATAAAACGAGTACTTTGTGATTTTGTGTTATACTTGTAATAAGAGACAGATTTTAAAAAGCAGAGGGTGAGCTATCCTGACGTTTCGTCTCTAATATATATCTTCTAGTTCCCAACTTGATAACATCTTTTCATTAAATCGTAAAACTAGTAGAGTTCCCATTTACAATTTTAGCATCCAACTGACTCACTCAAACATAAATAAGATAAAATAAACTGCTCTAAACTTAACTGTGAAGAAAACACTGATTTTCCTAGTAAATGTATACAAAACAAACACTTTTACAAAGCAGTTTAAACAGGAAATTTGTTCCGTGCCTGATGGGAAATGACCACCAGGCATCTCTTGGTGGACGTGTTTGTGTCTGATCCTGGAAGAGAGTCGTCTGAGGAAGGCAGGCCAACATGTGGTCATGTGCTGCCGGAGGCTAAATGTGACGAGTGTGCCCGGCAAAGTCTAAGTGCCTGGGTGAAGGGGACGCTTGTTGAGGTGGGGTTTATGCATGACTGGAGTCAGTGAAACTAGAGTTTAAAGCCACACAAAATAGAAAACACAAGTCTTTGGATTCACACCATATGAATCTGGTGGACACACAGTCTCTAAAGTCACCTCAGAGACTCTGCACTTATTACAGAAAAGGAAGATGGACGTTGTCTTTGTACCTTGTTTTGGTAGATTAAAAAAAAAACTGGAGACCTCAGGTGGAGTAGAAATGCCAAAGTTTACAACATTGTCCAAGGAGATCAGGAAAAAGAAAAGTATATCACTGTTAATTGAATATCTTTTGGATTTTGGACTGTTGGGCTGAGAAGATCATTATTTTGTGCGTCCAGTACAGAGACAGCTCAGTGATGTGTTTGACCTTGTTTAGCACAAAGCCTGACATCTACTGCTGCTGTTTTTAGATCTCTGCTGGAGCTGCTGGAAATATCTGGATGTGATGCTGTTTTAACGGTGTTAAGGTTTTAGGGTGGAATTGCCCTTTAAGGCTCCAAACGGAAAAGCAAAAGGGGTGTAGTCTTGTTCATTTCAGTCGCCCAAAGGTGTTTAATGTCTGGATTCGCCTCCTCAGCCGTCTGAGCACCCAGCAATACTCCTGTGAATGTGTGTGTGAGTGTGTGTGTGTGTGTGTGTTGGAGGTGTGAGCGCTGCAGGGCCAGCAGTAATTAATTTGACTGGCTGTTATTAGCCTGAGAAACACTGCTGAGTCAGGACCAATGCAAGAGGGTGAGAGACATAGAGACAGAGAGAGAGAGAAAGAAAAGAAGTGATGGAGGGAAAAACTGAAGTAGGGACAGATGAAGAAGAGGCAGAAAATAAGAAGGGAAGAAACACTACACTGCCAAAAGTATGTGGACACTTGATCATTCAAGCCGAATGTGATTGTTTAACATGTCATTCCAAATCCATGGTCATGTTGAAACAGGAAAGGGTCTTCCCCAAACTGTTGTCACAAAGTTGGAAGCACAGAATGAGAAAGGTAGTAGATGGAGTGATGAAAAGATAAACTGTAGTGGAAGTGAACACAGCAGATATTCATCCATAAACTCTGATGATCCATCACCTGCTTCAGGTGCGCTTCATTTACCTTGTCTGGTACAACTAAACGGGGACATCCTCTCAGGGACAGCCCTGCCCCGCCCCTCCCACCCGCCCGCCAACAGGGCACGGCGAGGTAAACCAAGCACATCTAAACAGGTTTGGAGGTAAGCAAGGTTTGTTTGGGATTCAGGACTCCTGACCTGTTTCTTTGGAGCATAAAGAGTTCGCTGTCAGCTGAGCGGAAAAACGGCACAAAGGTGTTACACAACACAATAAGAGAGAGTTATGTTTGCTAGGAGGAAGGTTTGGCAGTCTAAATGGGTTTTTTTTGTTGGAGTATTTGGCTCTAAATGGCCTTAGAAATCTTGCACTTGCTGCTGTAAAATTTTAATGCTGACCTCGGCACCTCTAATTCTTCCCTGCTTTGCAAAAAAGGCATTTCACCCATTTTTTTCTTCTTTTCATTTCACAAAGGTTTGTAAATCCAAACTTTTGATTCCCATGCATTCCCAATAATCTGCCTTGATTTCCTTCCACCCTGAGATAATCCAAAGAAAGACTACAGATTAATCAATCAATCGTTTAATGCATTCCTCAAGAAAAAAATGACAAACATTCCTTAGTCCCAGCCCCTCAGGTATGTGTTTTATTTCAATGTTAAGTAAAATCTTAACTTTCGTGTCAGACTAAGATTTAAGATTTGTCACTGCCAATAAAGGTTCAATACCTAGCCCTAATTTTAACTATGAAATATTGTGCATGTCATATTGTTTAACTCCCTAAAATGAGTTCTAGGATATTTGGGCTGGGTGACATTTTGGGGCGTGTTTATTTCAGAGCGATATCCTGGTTCCACAGTTCTCAATGGTGGAACTGAGAACAGATTGACTTACAGCCTTTGGGAAAAAAGCTCCGTCCTCAAATCTCTTTTTTTGGATGGATGCAGTCAGCAGATTTTCCAGCAGGGTGGGTGTGAGTTCAGAAGACAGTTGGGTCCATGGTCTCATCTGAGTCAGTGAGGTTAGGCTCTGATAAGTTAGCATTACGTTCAGCTGTCTACCTGAAATCTACGTTTAGGTTGCTTATTTCTTGGCAGGTTAGTCAATTCAGATCATCTAAAAGTCCACATGTAATACAGAGATGTTAAAAGTGAAGACAGTCGCTGGGCCTCCCAGAAAACTGAAGTTTACATCCAGTTCAAGTTCACAGAGAGGCTGGAAGTCACCTGACGCGAGTTCTGAGTTTCCTCTGATGGTATAAACTCAGCAGGTTTTGCTGGTTGTTATATTTTCATTTCTGCAGTTTGTGTGTGTGTGTGTGTGTGTGTGTGTGTGTGTGTGTGTGTGTGGTTTATTTTGCTGCTGGCTGTGTGGGAGCCACAGTTTGTACTCTGAGCTGTATTGTTAAGGGTCAGTTCTTGCAATCATGTACATATTTGACAAGTGAACAGGCTAAAACGCAGTAAACGATTATCAGGGTCACTGTTCGTAGCGCCTCAGTTTTATTTTTACCAGCTTTTTAGAAACTTTCTGACGTGTTCTAACTCAGAGTCTCTGCTCACTTCTGACTCTGGTGGGCAAAAAAGACAGATAGGAAAAAAAAAGTTTGTGATACATACATAAAATATACAGTTTGTAGAACAAGTAGAAATCAAGTCAGAGACTTTACAATCACATGTACAGACACGCAACAGAAATCACAAATGTGCAAAAATACACAACCGCACATCAGCTGACATGTGTTGCAGTAAATCTTTACCTCTGACCAACTAATGTCCACTGAGACTCACTGACTTACCACAGACATCAAACACACAATGCACAACACGCTGAACATGAAGCGCCATTGTTATCGATCATATTCTAGTCGATTCCCAGGTCAAACATCGAGATCTCGGTCAGTCAGTCAGTCTGTTAAGTTAAGGTGCTTAGAGTGCACTGGAAACATGCAAAGTACTTAAAAGATCAATCAATGATGAACCATGATTAAGTATAATGTACTTTATAGGCAGACAGAACAACACAAAAGGTTGATAATCATGAAAGCATTCAGTATCCATACTTCATCTGCACATGGCAAAGGATGGCAGCCCTGGATTTTAATTCATACCATCAACAACACATATGAGCAGATAACCTTTGCTCAGGATCAATAAAAGCAGCTGCTGATTTGGGGTTTTAGCAACACTGTGGCTTGTTATATGTTTCAGTCCTGAGCAGGGGGTCCCGAGCTGCCACAGCGAGGCCGAGTGCAGGTTCAGGGTTAGAAAAACACCAGCGCCTCACTTTGACCCACAAGTACCAAAATAAATCCTCCAGCAGTGTTTCTGTCTTTATTTGCAGTTTGTTATCTGCCTTTTAGGTAAGTTAACATCCTGTTTTTGACGTTTCTAGCTCAAGTTTTTGTGTGTTGTTGAAATGCACTCGTTCTCACCCCTCGCTTCTGAAAACACTTCAAGTCGCATCCAACAAACTGCTGGATGTGAGTCTTTTGATCAGGAGAACCAGGTAAAAAAAAATGAAATAATAATGAAAGAGTGCTTGAAATCAAGGCTGTGTTTCTTTTCCTAAAAGAACAGTCATTTGGAATAAGTAAGACCTACTTCTACAGAATTAATAGTGGCATAAAAACAAAAGATAATATTGTTGGTGGGTATCAGCACTGTCAAAATGCTTTTATTCCAAAAACACTTTGGGTGTCAACATAGTGACAATACCTTGTACATTTCTTATGTCCACAAAGTAAAATGGTGGTTTTCTGCCATGTGCCTACACGTTCATGTGGTGTTAATCTGGTTTTTGGTCCTGTGGTGGGTTGTCATTGGCTGAACAGCTCGTTGTCTTGGCCAGAAATCACAAAGTAGCTGCTAATTGGTCTCACCAACAAAATACATATCTCAGTGTTCGATTCACAGGACTGAAGAGTCCAGAAAACAAGAACTTGTTAAAGTTTTAGAGTTGGACAGGAAGTCTGGGGGGGAAAAGTACAACTTTGCTGTTGTTTTTTTATATTGTGATACAATGTGAGTGAAGACTAATACTGAAATACTGGAATAGTGGCTGTGTAGAAACCCTGTCTCCTGTTGAATCTGAACCTTATGACTCAAAAACAAAACAACAAACCAAACAAACAAAAGCAAAACTGCAGAGACACATGAACTCACTCTGATTGGTCAGTTTGGGCTTCAGGATTTAAGATTCAGATGGCAGTAGAGATGTTGTGTTGATAGTGAAGATGAGACCGGCTCAGTAATCATCTCCTTACTTAGTTCATTCCCGTCTGCCTGTTTATATGTTTGATATTTTCAATTTATTACTTAAAAAAAAACTTGAAATATCACAAAAAAAAGGATTTACGTTTGGCCGAGGTGGAGAAGTGAAATAAAAACTCATGAAACGTGAATTAAACGTCATTCAAGCTTCCACTGAAGAGACAAAAACATAAAATCTGTGTGGAGTGATGAGGAGACTGTAACCTTCCTCACATTAATACATGAAACTAACAGAAATGTCTTATTTGCATCATTGTTTTCTACATTGTTTGCAACTGTTAAAAGTCATCTTGTTGTGTCCTTCTGCAACGGTTTACTGGCACCCGACTGGAGAATTCGCCAGCTGATTATCTCGATGAACCAACTCCCAATAATCTCATATTTGTAATTTGGTTTGGATGGAAATCTGACATTTCAGCCCAAAGCGATCATCGCTGTCTATCATAACATGAATAAATGATGTAGGATTACCTCGACTATTAAAGGATAACTATGGTTTATTTCACCGCCCATGTTTGTCTCATTGGACCCATTTTTATGTCCTTGTGTTCCCAGGTCTCAGTTATTACTTTTAGGAGTAGAGAGTCATCATAACGTTGGCTGATGCAGCAAAAATATAACCAGAGTTGTAATAAACCAAAGTTTTCCTTTAATAACTGCACAGCAACGATATCTCCTTCAGTGGTGAGACAAGACGAACCTTTCTTTCCTATGTATCACAAGGAAATATAATAAAAGCACCATATGGCCTGATCATGTACTATACATCCATGTAGTGTTGCGGTGGTGCTATCAACCGAAACTGAACTAAAAATCAAAACCTTGAGTGCTCTGTTTCTGCTCCATGCTTTCTTTAAACCACTGGTGAAATCCTACAGAGCACAGAATCAGCGTTAGCTATTGAGACCTGTCATGTTCATGTCCTTCAAATTAATGTTCCCAGTGTTCATCTCCGAAAAGTTGACCATTCAGGTTTGTACTTCATAACATAACAAATATCTGAACAAACCTGTCAAATATATGATACATTTGATATTTTCTGATTTGCCTCTTAAATCTGTGAGACTCTCCGACCTTCCGTGTCTTCAGAACACCTTTTGCAAATTCCCTCAATATTTCAGAAATCTCCTCCCAGGAGGAAACCTGACAAATACTCTGCTCGAAAATCCACCTCAGATAACAAACACAGACAGTTTTGATGGTTTTCTGCAGACATCATCTCCCCATTAGCAGCCGGGTGTGAAAGTTTCACCCTCTCTTCCTCCATCACGCTGTTTTTATTCATCTATTGAGGCGGCCGGCAGCATCCGAAGCGTTTTCACACGTATGATTACTCTCACAGCTTCACAGCGACGGTGTGGCGAGGATGACAGAGGCTTTTGTGAAAGGTGGGAAGCGCGTTAGCTGTGTTTGGCCTGAACAGACGAGTAACGACCGCAGACAACAGCTCATTATTCTGAAACAAAAATCACCGGTAGAAAGTTTTCTTTTCATCCTGTAAACCTTTGCTGTGTTTTACAAATCTTACTGGTCACCAATACTGGGAATAGTTTTGTTGTCTTCCTCGTCTCTCACTGCTCTGCACTGCAAACAGACCTGCAGACGAGGCGAGGAAATGGAGGCTGTTATGGACATTTTCCTTGCCTCTCCGTCATCAAGAACTGGATGTTTGCTCATTATGAGGAAGCCCAGGTAGAACTGATGAAGTCCACAGTGCAGAATGCTTTTTGCAGAATGCTGCAGTTTTCCTCATACCTAAACCCAAGGAGGTATGCTGTTGTCAGTGCCTTCCAAAACAGCCATGTCTCCTAGAAATTACGTGTATGTACTAGTAATATGAAACAGCAAATATTACTATGGATGGAACATAAGGCCACCCAGGCTCTATTTTTCCAAAGTTTGGGGTCTAAATGAGTAATAGTTAAATGAGTAAGTTTTGGAATTGTTCCAGTAGATTGCCTCCGCCAGCATCCGCGAACGGGCTGCAATTGCTGCAACGTAATCCTTGCGGGGTATTGCGCCCATGAAAAGTGCTTGTTTTTGCCACTGACAGGCTCAGACTGTTGTTCTAAGTGTGTGACAACATTATGGAAAGGATCCCTACAGAGACAGGCCTGTCTGTTAAAGAGTAAGATCCTTTGTGTTTAACCAGAAACAGAAAGTCTCGCTCTGAAATCTCACGAGAGGTTGAGTTGTTGCAGGAAGACAAAAGGATGTTTTTGTTGCCTAAACTTAACCACACCCCACGTCTCAGGATGCGAAGTCCGGTCTTAAAGTCCTGCACGTCGTACACCAGTCATCTACTCCAACAGCCTGACTATGACTTCAGTGATTTACAAAAGTGTAGAACTTCCTACATTCAGAAAAACATCCAGCATCATTTTCACTCATTCAATGTATGTAAACAAAACAAAGATCTTCTTTTCCTCTCTCTATTTCCCTTTCTACCTCCACGACTCTTTCCTTTCCCTCCCTTTGTCGCTTCACCTCATTCATGTCTTTCTATCCTTTCCTCTCATTTTCCTCATTCCCTTGCCTCCTGTTTCCTTTTCTCTTCTCCTGACTTTCCTTCTTCTCCTGTGTCTTGTTCTTTGTTTCCTTTCTCCTTATTCCCCTCGTCATTTCCTTCTGTTTCTTCTTCCATTGCCTCTCTCACTCTTTCCTGCCCTCCTCATTTCTCTTCCTTTCCTTGTTTCCTTTCTTCTACTCTCCTTTCCTCTTGTCTTTTCTCCTCTAAATGTGACTCCATAACATTTCAATTCCATTTCCCATCACCGTAGTCTCATCCATCTGAGGTGCTTTACTATTCATTTCAAGGTCAGAGCGAGGGAATCGGGACGGAAAGAGACACAGAACGAGGGAGTGGGAAGATGACGAGGGAGGAAAATAGATGAAAAAGAGGCAATGAGAGCTATAAGATAAACAAGGAGGAATAGAGAGAGAGATGATGCGTGAGAGGAGGAGAAATAAAGAGAGAAAGATGTCTCATGGTTGAGTTTTCACTACAACATCTTCTCTTTCTCTGACTCCTTTTAAACATTTTATTTCTCTTGTGCTTGTGAGATTTTACAATGCAAGAGACAAATATGGATCTGCTACGGTCTGTGCAGCTAAATAACTGCAGACACTGTTGACAGTGTATGAACACAAATATTAGAAAACCACCATGAAATTACTAATAAACAACATTTCTGCAGCAGCGTCTGGATCTGCAATAACTGCTGGAATATTGTGTGGCTGAATCAATGAAAGACAGGTGAGACAATATGTTGGAATTACCTGAAATAACCTCAGATTTATGACGCAGAACATGAAGCTGACTTGTTGGCAGTAATACACAAGTGGAGCAAAGGCATGAAAATGTGCCTTTAACAGCCAGTCTTTAACTCGCAGCTTACTTAAAACAAAAGGTTGTGTATCTTAAACTATGTTTAACTGTTTTTGCAACATCACTAATGACTGCCACCAACATACACAGATCTTTTTTTTTCAGTCTCGACAGTAATAAAGAAGCACAAATTAAACACCTGAGGAAGTACAGAGACGACAAACTGCATGATGATTAGAGTCGTGTTCCTATGCAACCCTCTCAAATCCTGCAAGAACATACAATCTTGTAGCCTGGTTACAGACCTCTGGATTGCTGCCAACATCTCTTTTTAAGGGATTTAAATAGTCCTGCTGTTGAGCTCATTGATGGCCATTTCACTGGTTGGAAAAACAACAGAGTCAGTATGAGCTTTACAGGGCTGAAGAAGAATGGGGGCGTCATCTTCCTGTGCCTGAAAAAAAAAGAAAGTTGATTATAATGATTATATGATAGTATGATTTGGACGGAGTCTGTTCCAATCTTTTGTCTGATGTTCCAGGTGTTGTTCTCAGTAACATTATTTGGAACATGTTTGACATTTACAACTGAAATCAGGACCGTTGACATCATGTGTGCAAGTGGGAGAAATGATTATAAAAAAATGGCGAGCAAACAGCAGATTAATCCAGTGTGCTGTGAGTGAAGGAGTCGATTTATTTTAGAATCCACAGTTCACCACACTTCACTGAACATAGTTTACAGTCCCTGTTGTCCTCAACTCTCCATCCAGCCGTTTGTCCTCCATTTCCTATCCTTTTCCACACAGACTGCAGTACAAACTAGCAAAGGAAGCTGTTGATGAGTGTCTGTTTCTGTTTTGCTACAGGAATGCACAAGACTTTGTGTTCCCATGAGATTCTTGTCTTGCAACATGACATGTTGTTTCCAGCGCGTTGCCTCTGGATTTACTTCGTCTTTGTGGGTTTGTCTTCAGCAGTACAGAAATAACAACTCTTAAATCAACATATTTCTTTATTCATTTTAAAGAACATTAAGTTAACGGCACTTAGCAACCACTACCGCAGCTTCAGTGTCAGCTCAATATGACATAGACAGGATGGATACATCACATTTATTTATAGAGTGCTTAATAAACAAAGCAGGTTTGTGCCAAAGTGCTTTACAACAAACATAATTCAGTAAAAGACATAAGTACTTAATACATGCATAAATACAGACATTCATGCAATGTAGAGTGCAAATCATGTCAGGAATCATTGCAGGGGGTAGACAAGGGAGTAAAAGACACTTTTTAAAGGAGTCAAGGGATTCTGCTGTTCTTATATTTTAAGGTAGACTATTCCAGAGCTACTGAGTGAGAAGACCCTGTCTCCAAAAAGTTTGCGACGAGATCGTGGGATGGTTAAGATGGTTGATCTGAAGATCTGAGGGGCCTAGCTGTACTGTACGGGGATAGAAGTTCTGTAATATGGGTCAGGGCGAGACCATGCAGGGCTTCAAACACAAACAGAAGAATATTGTAAGGAATTCGGTACTGAACGGGAGCCAGTGCAAAGATGCTAGTACAGGTGTGATATGTTCCCTTTTTTTGACGTCTGCACAGGAGTCTGGCTGCAGCATTTGTACCAGTTGTAAACGGTGAATAGAGGCCTGGTTGATACCAAAGTATCGGGAGTTGCAGTCACTAATGATTGGTTAGAACAAAATAACAACACTGCACAAAAAAAAAGCCGCAAACATTTCAGTTACGTGTGTGACTGTAAACAGAAACGGATCTACCAACATCTCAATGAGAACGATGGGCAGCGATTAGTTGTACTGCCCAAGTCAAAACTATAATATAAAATATAATACATTCATAATGTGTGTAGTTAAGTTTTGACTCTGTTCTTGGCGGTCCAACTCAAGGGCACCCAATTCAGAAACATAACTCTAAAGTGAGTTGACATAGCAATAAACATAGACATAAACGTTGTTTGTGGTCGTGCGAGTGATCCTCCAGAAGGTGAACTCTGTCTAAAGTTTTAGCTCTGTTTGTTCTGGACACCCCGGATGATCACCATGTAAAATTTAGAGGCTCAGTGATGGTCTTGTTATTTTACAGTAATTATAGTAATGTCTCAAAGTTAATGTGCAGATGTTTTATTGATGTTGAATTAGAACATCTGCCACATTTACATTAGCAGAAGTCCCCTCAAATGCCTCAAACTGAGAATGATCAGACCACCAGGAGCTGAAATGATTACTCGGGTCAAATGGAGGGATATTAAGAAGAGCATTAAAATTAACAAACAGATCAAGTGATAATTACAGTTCTCCTCCTCTGCCCTGGAGGAACTAATCCCATCTGAGGGAAGCTTTAGAAGGCAAAAGCGACTATTTCTCAGAAAAACTCATCTGGTTCCAACAGGCCTTAGAGGCAAAATGGAAAAACGTACATTAACCATTATGAGCCAGAGAAGGACAGATAAAGGTGGATGATATTAAGATTGTATTAGAATCAAATATTAATGTTAACATTCATTCAGTATTTATGTTAATGTTATTTAATGACAAACATTACCAGAATAGAGCATTTTATGGAGAAAATGTATTATTGCTGAGAGCATAAAGGTATCACCTGATGATCTGTAAAATAAAGAGCAGCAGGAGGAGGATGGACAGTATGAAGAGAGGGAAAAGTACAAGTTACAAGTACTAAAGAAAGAACAGACTGTAAACAGAAATAGGGACACGACACGTCGTCGCCAGAGAAATAACAGCAGGTCATTTGTTCAAATAGTTAAAACAACCTAGTTTGACGTTTTCCTGACAAGCGACCTCTTGTGGTCATGTGATTTCCTCTGAGACACAAATATGTAAGTAGCATGATGATTTTATAGTGCCGCAAAACTTCTCAGGGAGGTCAAGGTGGACGGTTAATTTCGATAGCTGAAGCCGCTGTTGGCATCACATATCCCACCATCAGTCAACGGCCAGTTTCGTTATTTAGGTAAGAAGATAGAAAGTGAGATAACAGCAGTCTTGCCGTTTCATTGAACATCACTGTGTGAGATGGGTCTAATAAACTCTGTGTGTGCTGAATCATAGCACTACAATGTTTTTTTCCCTTAATGTTACATTCAGATTGGTAGCTAGGCAGATGTCGGGCGTAGCGGCAGTTACATTGATGCAGGCTGTGTTTGGTCACCAAAGCCTTAAATCAACAGTTGATGAACGTGTCTAATAGTGTCATCTAGGACAACTGTTTTAGATTTAGTTTCTCTCAAAACTGTCAACTTCTGCTTTTTCAATGGGAGAATATCAATAATATATATATTCAAAGCAACCACCATAAAGCTTCATTTACAGACTGTCCTGTTCATCTCAGCTGGTTTTCTGAACCTTTTAAAATGTATAGTTGAGTTTACCTCATATCCTCTCTTATAGTTTCTGCTGTTTGTGCAGATGTCCATGTATTGTTATCTCCTCTGTATTTTGTTATAGACGTTGATTTTTTTTTTTGTGTATATACAGTATGTGAAACGTGGCTGATGTAAATTACAAATGCTGAAATGATTCATAGATACAGAGAGAGCGAGGCTAGTTCTCTTTTATGTGATGTCTGATATTAATCTTTAATATTCACCTTGAAAATGACTCCTTATCAACTGTAAAAGATATGGGGTGTGTGTGTGTGTGTGTGTGTGTGTGTGGGGCGATATGATAACATGCTTTCATGTATATGAATGAACAGCGAGTGTCCAGGGTGATCACATCGTATGCTTGTATGTTTTATGTTGGTCATTGTCTCCATTTTTATCCAGCTCGTTCAGCAGCCCTGCAGTGTGGGCAGATAATGGAAGTACACCAGTGTTCCCAGCATCCTGCTGCTGTCATGATGGGCTGCAGAAGAAACACACAGACACACACACAGAGGAAATGTGTGCTCCCTGTATCGCCCACCTGATTTGCTTCTCTCTCTTTTGATAACATGTAAGATTGACAGAGAAGGAAAAATAGAGGGAGGATGAGGTGAGAAAATCAAATTACAGGAAGGAAGAAGGGTGACTGAAAAGCAGGAGGAAAGAACGAAGGCGAAGGAAGTATAGGAAGAGAGAAAAGCTAAAGAACAAGGTAATAAAGTAACAGAGTAGAGAGAGAGCAGATAAAGAAAGAAAGAAAGTAGAGGGAAAGACAGAAGTAGAGAGAAAAGATGGGAGAATAAGAAAGAAAGAAAAAGAGCAAGTGACAAGAAAATAGGGAAGAGAGAAGAGCAAAAGAAAGGGAGAGATTAAGGAGGAGAGTACAGAGTAGAAACAGAAAATAAGAAATAAAACAGGTGAAAGACAAATACATCAATTGATACTAAAGAAAGTAATGCAAGCAGAGAAAGGATGAGAGAAGGAGATGCTACACTGAGAAGAGCAGTTATTTTGGATGAAGTTTACATTAATCACATGACGAGTACGTAAGAAAAACTTGTCTTTTTTCTCTATAGTTTCAGAGGGATCCTCACCTCTCGCCTCTGTCTCTTAGGGAGTGATTTGAGTTTGCTGCTATTTTTAGGCTTAACACAGTAGCCTTGTTTCATTGGTTTGGTTATATAATCAGCTTTCTGTCCTGCGAGGAGGCGGCGGCCTTGTTGTCAGCAGCTCATTACAGCACTTCAGATGGTGAACTTTTCATCATGTACACACAATCTGGAAGGAGGGGGAGACAAAGAAAAAGGAGCATGATTTGTTTTCTTCATCTCATTTTTAGACACCAGCTGTCAAATCCCAACGCAAACACTTTCTCCACTGGATGCCTGACCTTTGAACCCTGGAAAAGAGGGATAGAACAGGGGTGAGAGGGCGGATAGAGAGGCCAAGAGAAAGAGAAAGGGGTGAAAATCACTTATTGAGAGATGATGGAGAGGTCAAAGGGGTGGTAGAACAATATAAAGGGATGATAGAGGGTTGAAAATGACTGATAGTGAGATAAAGGGGATGATAGAGGGGTATAAAGAGGGATTTATTGAAGGGTCAGAGGAGTGAAGATGATAGAGTGGTTAAAGGAAAAGGACTGATAGAGGAATAACAATTACGATAAGAGGTCAAATTGGTGAATGACACCAATGACAGACTTATTATGGGGTTAAAATAATTCTAGAAGGATATACAGGCCGAGAGAGGGACGGAATAATGTTAGTAAGGGTTGTTGGAGAGTAGAAAGGGATGATATGAGTGCCAGAAGTGGAGGGGTTACAGGGATTTAAAAGGGAATAATGGGAAGCAAGAAAGGTGCAAAAGGTTGGTAGTGGGGTATAAAGGATGATAGAGGGGTCAACAGGGTAATAGTAGGGTATACAAGGAGGATATAAGGGCATAAAGGATGAAAGAAGGGTATAAAAGGACAGTAGAGGGGTGTAAAGGGACGATACGAGGGTCAAATGGATGATACAAGGGTATAAAAGCATGATAGAGGGATTGACAGAATGGATAAAGGTTATAAAGGGATGACATAGGGGTATAGATGGCTGATAGAAGGGTGATAATGACTTAAGGGGTTAAAGGGATGATAGATGGGTATAAAGGATGATAGTGAGTCAGAAGGACTCATAAGGGTCATGAGGAGTAACGAGAGATTATGGAGAGTCACCAGTAGTGAAACTCGGGTGATCTTGGATCAAAAGAAGTGAAAAGGATGTGAAAGGATAACAGAAGAGTGTTAGAGGAGTACAAGGGAATTATAGAGGACAATGGAGGGATATGAAGACACATATTTGAGGGAAAAAAGAAATGATTGAGAGATCAAATGATGGATGGAGGGGTAGAAAGGAATGGAAGAGGAGTGTGAGGGATCAAAGAGGTGATAGTGGGGTCAAATGATGTGATGGAGCTGAAGGACCGGATGGAGCGATGTGAAGGGATGAGTGTGAGTTCCCTACGACAACAAGTGTGTTTTTCTTTCATGTATTTGTGTGTGTGTGTGTGTGTGTGTGTGTGTGTGTGTAACATGACATTACACACACAAACACGAGGCTGAACAAAGCACATTTTGGTTGCAGTTAAACGCTCCAATTAAAACCCTCCAACCACACACTTCCTGCCTGTACCTGACTGTGTGTGTGAGATTCAGCGTCTCTACTCAAACTAAGCCGGAAAACACAATTTTATTAACACTTACCTTCAGCAGCACTTTTCTGTGTGTGTGTGTGTGTGTGTGTGTGTGTGTGTGTGTGTGTGTGTGTGTGTGTGTGTGTTGGGCGAAAATGAGTTCATCTGCAATGATAGCTTATTTAAGGTTTTGCCTCAGACTGCGATTCAGCAGGGTGGCTGTTCATTTACAGAGAGAGAGAGAGAAGAGTGAGCTCATTAAAAACACTGACGGGGAAGGAGCAGAGGGCGAGCGAGGCAGAGGCAGAACTGGAGAGGAGGGAAAATGAGAGCGAGAGAGAGCTGAAGAGTGCGAAAGAGGAGGAAAAGAAAAGACTGAAGAAGATACAAAAAGAGAGAGCAGGAGAGAGAGGGAGGAAGAGGGTGTAATGAGGAAGAAATGTTGCCGGAGGAGGAGGAAAGAATGTGGAACAAGAAAGAAAGAAAAAGATACAAATTTCACGGTGCCTGGTTTCTAATGGGTGTTTATCCCATTTGGTTTGTCGGAGGGCCCACACGTCACTATCATAGCTGCTTCAATTATGGATTTGATTATTTTCAGCCGGACTCTGGTTGGTACAGGTGGGTCTGAAGATCAGCCTGGTTCCAGACCTCTGAATTCGCTTCCATGTCTCTAATTTGTTCAGCAAATCAAATACGTCTGGTGTGGTGCTGATTGATGGCTGTTTCCCCTGATTGGAGAAATAATCAACCAATCAGAACTTCGCAGGCAGGATTAAATTGGGACATCGTCTTCGTAAATAGCTAGCTAGACAGAGCGAGACAGAATAATGGCCACAAAAGATGTCAGGTGGCCACTTCACGCAGTGATTGGCCAGGTGTGCAGAGGAGAGAAAGTACGCAAGATTTGAATTGATTCTTCACACAGGTACTTCCACTTGTTTTCATTTGAACAACTCCAACGCCATGAATGCCTCCGAGGAGAGACTGTCTCGCCACTCTCTATGACGGCTGTTTGGAACAGTGATTAACACTTTTACACCTTAGTACACTTTGTTTTACAATTCTGCTATTTTTGGTATCATCATATTTACACTGTAAACCTTGTACAATGTGCTTTGGCAATACAGTCAATCATCCCAGTAACACAAAATTAAATTTGAAGAGAAAAGATAAAGAAAAGGCTAAATAAAGGAAAAGAAAAGTAAAAAAACCAAACAGAAAAAGTAAAAAGAGAGTATAGTTATAAAGAAACAACAATATGGGGAAGATTGTGAAAGAATAGACAGAGGAGAGAGATGAAGAAACAGAGGAAATTAAAGGAGGAGTGTGTTAGCAGATTATCAGGAGCTACGGATTAAACTCAAATGTCAGCCTTTAATCAATAACTCCCCAAGAGAGTGAGAGACCGTGGGGGCGAGAGAGTACGTGAGAGACTGGGGAACAGGGAGAGAGAGAGAGAGAGAGAGAATGTCTTCAGGTCTGTATTATTCCAAGGTTCAAAAAACAGTCCTGATGGCTTCATGAGCATTTGAATTCACTAATTATTAATCAGTCACAGACACATTTAGCAGGAAGTGGAGGTGATGGCTGGCTAGCTGCCCAAATCTACCTTCACCTGGACCAGGAGATGTTCTGAAGAAAACAGGTGTTTTCTAAGCAGGGTTTCTTTTTTATTTGTTAGTTTCAGTATCTTTTTTGGAATCCTGAGCTCCAGCTATGGTGCAGTTTGACTTTGTTTCAGTGTAATGTCACATTTTTGCTCGAGTATCACTGGATGTAATGATGGAGATGATGTCTGATATGTCTACCCAACACGTTAGACCAGAGCAAGATATCTTGGCAATTAGAGGCCAGATTTTCTATTGATATTCATGTTCCTGAGAGGATGGTCCCTAATAGTTCTGGTGACCCCATGAACTTTCCTCTAGTGCCACTCTCAAGCTGACGTTTCCACCTCATCAGCACTGGTTTATGATACAGGTTCAGACTTTATATTTATATATAACTATAATTTAATAAGCCTACCTCAAATGCCTGTAGCAGCCACCACATTTAGCCTTGCCACATGTTTTCAGTTTAGCGGTTTATTCACTAACAGTGTTGATGTAAATGAATGCATCCAAGTTCATTTGAATGCACTTTTGCTAATTAAGACCCACCCCAGAGTGCAAAAATAAAGACTTCTTCTACTTAACTTGAAATATTAGTTGGAGAAACCAGTAAACATATTTGGGATGTGCAATCAGTAGTGTTGAGGGTAAACACTGCTGTAAGCAAATACTCTTATTGCTCAGATACGTCAGTCGCATGGAGGGCCTTCATCTAATGCCGTGTGCCCCTGTCGGCCATGTTGGACGTCTTTCAGTCTTAATTTGTGTCTTAATTGTGTCTGGAGACTAATCATTTTATCCCTTTTAGAGTAGTGCACACTACAAGGCTTTAATAAAAAACTCAGAATTGCTTTAGGGTTCACACAGCAAGATATGTTTTTGTCCCAGACACACAACTGATCTCAGACAGGAGTTCATTTCACGTAGCCTGTTCAAGGCGGGAATGTTGTGCCATTATTCCGCCTCGCTGTCTGTATGAAACGTACGAACACTGAATTGTTGTTCCGCCGTTAAGCCAGCAGCGATACGTCACGCATCTTTTGCTTCCAAAAGTTGTGTGGTTCAGTGTAAATAAACAAAGCCGGCGTAATGACTGCTCTTCTTTACAGCAGTGTTGCAGGATCTCTGTTTAAAAAGAACTAATGTGTACTGATTACATGATTATTCCAGTTTAAGACAGCTGGAGCAAGTTGAGCGAATGATTGTGATATTCAATTCAAACATGCAGAAAGTCCTTGAGTGTATGTGTGTGTGTGTCCACTGCTTTGGTCCTTCCCGCTTGCTCTCCAAGGTGTTCAAACTACAAGCACGTCTTATTTTCGTCGTGTCTTTGAGAGCTCATTGTGGGGCCAAATTAGCCCTGGGGCAACAATTTGCTGTTGAGCCTCAAGTTATAATAAGCTTCATTATATTTTGCACAGAGACTCAGAAACCAATTTGTGGTAGTTTGATGACACACAGCTTTATTTAGGAAAGGATAAAGTTGGTATTATGTTGTATTATTTTCAGCTTTTTAGAACCATAATATGTCAGTTAACCATCACTGTCTTGCTCTCAATCAGCCACTAACATATCTAGTGTTAGCATGTTTACATTGACCTCAGTTTTTATATGTTTGTATGGAGCCAGTATTTAAAGTTTGCTTGGGTTTGTGCAGATTGCCCTGCTGGTTGTTGAGGCAGGTGAGTATTTATAACATCAGATCAACATGTTGTGCAGCTCACATTCTTCTGTTTTTGAGCGCCCTCGATGATTCATGCTCACGTGTCATCTTGAGTGAAAAACAAGGCTGTTGACTGCTGGAAGGAGGGATCCTTTGACATTCCTATTTAACCAACTTAATATCACGTAAAGGCTATTTGGTCACAAATATGAGACAGCGCTTCCTTTTATTTTATTCCCTCCGGTTCCTGGTATTAAAAAGGCTACAATTATTTTTTTTCCCACAGAAAGAAAGGCCTGACATTTATTAGCTGCCACCTTTTCAGACTGTGCTTTGTAGCTCGTACAGAAACAGGAGTGTGTGTGTGTGTGTGTGTGTGTGTGTGTGTGTAATAGGAAAGGTTGCTGTTTCCAAGAGAGCAAACACAAATATCCCTTTTTCATTTTCCCGTCTCTGCGGCCGAGATCAGATGTGATAAACATCTCCAATGTGACCTTACTCTGGTCCTCTTCATCACTCAAAAAACAACAACAACAAAACAGCACACAGATGGGGACTGAAGTGACTCTCGGACCTCGGCTGAACCACTTCCACCCCGCCGTCCATTCTCTTTTGTAAAATATAGTCCTGTTAAACTCATTTCTCCATGCTGTGCCATTTTTTCAGTGGAGTCAAACTGGGCCAGAGGATGAATAAAATGGCCGTCTGTGGTGTGGAACAAAAAGAAGGATTCACAGTCAGATCAGTTAAAGAGGCTGTGTTGTAATTATCCTAATGGCTCCTGTAATGGAATATTTAAAACACAGCCAGTTGTGTCTCAGCCCCGGCAGAGGGTTTGCATCTCTTTGTGCTTCGATACTCCGAGTACAAGTTTCTGGCGTCTGATAAGAAGAGGGGGTTTAATGTCGTTTTGGAGTGGCTCGCTTCCATTTAATTTACTACAGACTAAAAAAAGGACTATTTTTCATTCAAACTGCAGAAAAATGCAGAGAGGAATACACTCTTCATCCATTCACTAATGCACTCACTCACTCAGTCAGTGTGTTTACATGCACTTAAGGGGATACACTCAGCTCTGTCCAGTAAGCTGATCTCTTCAATGTCATGTAAACGAGAAACTTGGTTTCAGTAATCGGGGAAGGGGATTTGAGGAAGCTGGTTTCCTCAGCTAGATTTCTCTGCCATGTAAAGACGAGTGACCAGGTTTTAATCAGCTCTCTACATGTACGACAAACGACTGCAGACAGGGAGAGTAAAATCCTGGACTCACTGTCTAACTCACTAATTTTCCACTGTTATTTAGAATATGACAATATTCTGAATTTGATCCGGGTCATGTAAACAGCATATTCCGTTAGGATATTTCGAATTAGGCCTTATTCCGAATGTAGCATTTTCCCATTAAGACGTGTGGGATTTAGCAGCGTTCTGTGGACATGTATGCAGCTCGTTCACGTCCTCTTCCTGTTTACGGTCACAAACCAACCAGCCAGCAGTTTGCAGGGCTGGGGTAGAGATGCAGGCACAGAAGAAAAGACAAGGAGAAACACAGCTGCTGTTAAACATGATGAAAGACTTGGAGATCAACAGGTTTCTGGATATGAGCAAATATCACAACGCCGACCTTTTCAAGAAGGAACGAATGAAAGAGGGAGGCTGAGTTCACACGGTCCAACAAGCTGCATGGAAACAGGAATATTAGAGGAAGATTCATCTTCATCAGCCTGTAAACAGCTCAGCAGGAATATTTTGTGCATGTAAACATTGTCATTGATTCACTGTGTCACTCACTCATTCATCTAGGCACTAAGCATTAAGTGATAAACAGATATATTACCTAACCCCTTCACTCACTCACTCCCACACTCATGTATTCATTGATTTATTGATTCACTGACTCACTCATTCACTCCCTCACTCAGACTCTTTATTTATTCATGTATTCACTCCCTCACTCCCAATTCCCTGACACACTCTTTTTTTTATTCATTCTTCACTTTGTTTATGTATTTGCTGATTGACTCATTCTGTTACTCACTCGCTCATTAATTCATTCCTTCATTCACTTAATTATTCACACTTTTTTTATTCAGTTGTTCACTCGCTCACTTATTCATTGATCTGTCTAATTTAGTCTTTCACTAATTCAATCATTCATTTATTCACTCGCTCACACACTAACAACTTCATTCACTACTTCGATACAGTGACTCACCTGTCTCACCTTCCTGTCTCACACACTTGTCATTCACTCGTTCATCAATGAATTCATTTCTCTATGTAGTTATTCATGTATTCAGTCCCTCACTCAATAATTAACTGGTACCCTCGTTTTTATTCACTCCCTCAATCACTCAGTCATTATTAATTCATCTCTCATTCCCTTCCTCATTCACTCATTAATTAACTAATTCATTCACGCACTCCCGGCCGTTCTCAGCAAACTTCTCTGACAAACGTGTGTGTTGTTGTTGTTGTTCGTCAGAATTAGTTTGAATAGTTTGTTGGAAAATCTACATGACCTTCATCCATTCATTCTGTCCTGAAAACGACTGGGAAGAGCGACGCTGAAGCGTGGATTGATTTGGCCGTTGTGATTGGACGGAGCGCTCCGGCCTCTAATGGAGCCAAATGAGCTTTCTGAGCCTCGTCCCTCAGTAATGGATGGAAATGAGGCGGGAAGCCACGAGAGCGGCCCAGACCTCATCTGGCCGTCTGACACCTCAGCCAGCACCTAGCACTCTGCTAATGGCTGTGTGTGTGTGTGTGTGTGTGTGTGTGTGTGTGTGTGTGTGTGTGTGCGTGTGCGTGTGTGTGTGTGAAAAGAGGGGTGAAATACTGACGCCATCAGTTTTGTTTGTGCAGACGAAAAGCTTATTCAGGCAAATATGCAGATACACATTTACAAACTCTAATAGATACACATATATTAGTCTCTCTCACACACGCGCGCGCACACACACACACACACACACACACGCGCGCACACACACACACAGATACACACACATAGACACACACACAGACTGTGTTCACACTTTTGTGTATTTAAATTTGAAAATGCTTTTTGGTCTCATCACTGATACCAAAGATCCTCGATGGGAAAGCGAGAGTGCTCACTCGTGCCAACAAATCATGCAGACTTCGCCGACTCAGCTGTTTTTCTAAATGAAGGCTCTGAGATCATAGCTATTAGCTGTGTCTGGTGTAGACATGGTAACAATCAGAGTGTTTTAAGACTAAAACAATCATAGATATTTTTGAAAGACAAAACCAAATTTGTATTTGCTCATGCAGGGATCAGATTGCACGATATTAATGTGTTTGAAGATGAGCTCTATGTCTTGGCCAAAAGACTAAACGCTGAACTTTGACCAATCATAGCATGCAGTCTGTCACGTCCTGCATGATGTCCAAAGGTGATCAGGGATCAGGCAGGGGGGGCCAGAGACAGACGTCCAGCATCAAGGGTATCAACATGATTTCCTTCTAAAGGCTAATTTCTTAAGCAAATGAAAGTCCTATTTTTACCTCCTACACAACAACGCATCACATGATCAAAGCTGTTAGAGAGTCTGCTCAGGTATTACACAGACCCGAGATCCACAGCAATACAGCCGGACCTTCCTAGACCCATTAGGACTAAGGCCGGCACTGGATGGGGTTGAGGTCAGGATGGTCTAAAGTATAATTGTAGTGTTGTAGCATGTTCTTTTTGCTGTTTGGTGAACCTCTTATCATCTCTTCGGGGTCTCCTAGGCTCTCTGTTAAACCACCAACAGTTTTCTCTGTGTTACGTCGTCATTTATCTCCACATCGTTCAGGCAGTTGATCAAAAGCCCAATTACACACACACCGGCCTCCTACACACGGCCTCTATAGATCCTAATTGATATCTTACTAATTAGACACCAAATTGGATGTCATCCAGACCACCTCGCTTTCAGGCTACATTTGTCTCCGCTCTGGTAAAGTTGTAGTGATGCACCTCTGGTTACAGTGAACGCAACAATAGAAGAAGTCAGACTGTCACTCACTGGTGTCAGAACATGAATCTGCTATGAAGAGTTTATGCAAGGTCTGGAGTTAATTCATATTTTTTCTGGATGTTTAAAAAGGTGTAGATGATATAAAGCTTATTTTAGGAATCAGGTTTATCAGGCTCTCTGCATAAATAGAGTGTATGTTTTTTATTTTAGCTTTGGAATAGCAGCGATTGCGCAGATGAGGTTTATTGACAGTTTATTTATTGATGACCACGGCTGGTGAAGACACATATGTGCCAGCACACATTCCTTATGGATTGCTTTGTAACGTGATTGCAGTATTCCTGCTGTTTCATAGTCGCAATGAAAGACAAAACAATGTGAAATCCTGTTTGAGAGAACTGGAGGATTCTTCACTGGTGTCAAAGTTTTCTGTTGTCCGAGTGCCTTCTAGTCTGGTTGTCCCCCAATCTGTCGTTAATACCAATCTAAGATGAAATGAAAGTTGGTGGGACCGAAGTATCGATTTGACCTGATGAGTCCCGCGGACATGAAAACGAGAAAAATGGCTGTGAGAGGATTTATTACGGCTGCCAGAGTCTGTGTCTGCTCGACCTTCACGTTGTTTCCTCTTTCCTTCCCACAGCGACCGCCGCTGCTTGTTGCTTTGATTTACACGACCAGGTGCTTCAAACTGTGTGTGTGTGTGTGTGTGTGTGTGTGTGCTGATTGTATGGAGATAGTTTGTGTTTTTAAATCACCACTGACACAATAGTCTCTCTCTGTCTCCCTGTGACAAGGTGATATGAGTGCGGACATCAGCGAGCGAAGATAATCAGCATAATCATGTGAAAACACTGTGTACACACACACACACACACACACACACACCTCGTACACAAACACAGCACACTTAAATTCCTGTTGTGCTCCCCATCACTCTCTTTGTCCTTCTGTTGTCTCTTTTCTGTGTGTTTACTTTTGTCTCTCCCACACAAACATACATACTAGTGCTGCAACTAATGATTATTACATTCATGTAACTGTTTTTAGTATTAACTGATTAGTCTGTAAACTATTAAACATTGTGAAAAATGCCCATCACAAGTTCCTAGACCCCAAAGTGATTGTTTCAGATGTCTTGTTTTGTCTGACCAACCGTTCAAAATACGCCGATATAAAACAGATAAAAGCAGCAAATGCTCAGATGGAGAAGCTGGAGCGAGAGAATGACATTTTTGCTTCATAAAGAAGTAAATTGTTGTTATAATAATTGTAAGAGATTCATCTGCAGAAGAGTTACAACAGTTAATCTCTTGTGGATGTAAACACTTGATATTTGAAGCAAAACTCTTATTACCCCGGTTTCTCCTCTGATCAATTACTTTAATTATTTTTTTGTCCCAATTTGATAAATGTCAGTAGCTGTCTTCATAAACATGACAGTCCCTATAATGAACAATTAAACTGTTTTAGTGAATCTACCCCACTTTTGAGTCCTTGACCGGGTCGACTTTGAAGCATAATCACATGTTGATCGTGGTAAACATTATACCAGCTAAACATCATGCATGTTAGCATTTTCATTGTGAGCATGTTAGCATGCTAACTTTAGCATTCAGCTCACAAGCTTGGCGACATGAGGTGTTTTTTGGACCAAACAGTTCTGGGGACTCCCTGAGAGGAACTGCACTGAGGAGCTCCTCAAGAGCTACAGACCTTCAAGGGCTTTGTTACTGTTTGCATTCGCACCGCCGATAGGAACGCTGAAGTGATTAGAAGCATCTAGGGCTTGTAAATAATGATCACATGGTTAAGAAGCTTGATCACTGGACAGAGCTCTGAGGAACTGGTGACAACATGCTGAAGGCGGTCTAATTAACTGACTGCTGACCTAAAAATGGAAACTCTTTACAGAGTCACAGTCAAGTTCTTAGTTTATGACCTTTGTCTTCAAAGCTCTAACTTCTTGGTGGGTAAAAAATGTCTTTATAGACTGGATGAGCTCTAACTCTTAATGACAACAGATCAGGTTGGAGTTTGTATACAGGCCGTTAATGGACACACTGAAAATACTGTTTGGTCTGCTTTTAAAGCTGCGTGCAGGAGGACTGAAGGTACACTCAAAAACAAAAGCAACAATGAACCTTGATATACTTACTATACAAGGTTATTCAGATCTTGTAGGTCACATGTTTGTTTACCCACTGATGTTTTAACTTTGGTTTGGTCGAAATTTCAATTGTATTTTATCCCTGGTTTGGTCCAAATGGTTTGCCACAATATTCACTGACGTTTTAGACCTGGTTTGATCCAAAATTCTCTGGTGTTTTAGCCCTGGTTTGGTTCAATATCCACTGATGTTGTAGCCCTACTTTGGTCCTGGAAACTGCTCATGTCTGTCAAACCTCCGTTTTCCTCACAGAACTGCATTCATACATTTGCATTATTTCTCTTTTATTGCCTCATATGGTTACTTAGTGTTTTGTCCTTGAGCTTTGCCGCTTTGCTCTACAGCACTCAGTTTATATGCCGCTGATTGATGCTGACCTTGACATTACTGAAAGCACTGAACACATGAAGCCATTAATATTCTTATAGGGGTGATTTGATGTTCTGTTCTGTTTCAGCTCCATCTGGATGTCGGTGTCATTTCTGCTGCATCTATAAGCGTCTGTGGAAATCTCTTCATGTTGGAGTCTTTCATCTCAGTATTATCGTGTCTTGTCCTTGGCTTCAGTGCGTTGGCTGCAGCTGAATGACACAGCCTTATAGCTCTTTACCCCCAGGTTAAAGTACATATATTCACAATAACTGCACAGCTATACGGTAGTAATGCATGTGCCGACATCATCTTTTTATGATTTGATTTTAATCCAGTCTGCTTTACCCTTTGTCGTCAGATCAGAAGTACTGAACCACTTTGATAAAATGCAAAAATATGGCTAAATACACAGCTTCTGTGTTGTCCTGGGTACTAACTGTACTTTATATTCGATCTGACCTCAGCTTTTCTTCTGTTTTAGGCAACAGTTCTACAAGATTACTGAGGTGTAAATCGTAATGCATTTTGTGTTAAACTGGAGAAAATGAAAATAAAAGCTCTGAACAGAACAAAAACAAACAAAAAACACTTCCTCATAATTCTCATAATTTGGCAACAAATAAAAAGACTCTGGAGCACCTAAAATGACTGATATGCAGCGCAGACTTTATTCCATAAGATGACGAGAAGGCACATTACAGAACGTTGTCTTTTGCAGCAGAGACTTTATTCCTTATGGATCGTTCCTGTTAATAAACCTTTTTTTTCCTCTGATATTATTGAAATGGTCGATCCCACCTGAGATGGCATGGCACACGCTAATACCACATATAATTAAAGACTTCTGGCAGTTGATATTCAAGGTCCAAAGATAACAAAGAATTGCTGCAGACCACATTCTGCACAAGTTAACATGTTTTACACAGAAACAGAATTGAAACACAATTTAGAAAAGCTACTTATAAAACACGTTTTATCTCAGTGACCATGAGTTTTCCATTCAACGTCAGGTTAAATGAAGTGGTAAAGTACTCCTCCTCCGCTGGGCTCACAGAGAACCTTCTTTCACATACTTTTCAGTACTTAAATCAGTTTTGATGAGACCGTATGTTTGAAGTTTTGGCTTACTCCAGATCGAATTAGCCTATTTTACTTTAAACATCTGAAAAACAAAATCTTTAATTAAACAAATAACTTATTTTTTCCCCTTTCTGAAATAAAACGTGCTTATAAGTAAGAAAAGCTGGTAGAACTTTTGCTCTTATCTTAAATGAAATGCAATATAAAAACACAAAATAAATACACATTAATAGAATTACAAGACATTGACTCTTTGAGTTTCAAGTCTTTCTGCAATGTCAAGGGTGCAGAATACACAAATGGCCTTTTTCCACTTTCCGTCCAGGCATTTGGGACAGAGAGCATAAAGACGTCCTGAGAACACAAAGAGTACTTTCTGCTAAAATACTATTATAACAAACTGAATTTAATGTCAGAATATTGTTGTTATTCCTTTCAGCTGCGTATTGTATTGTATCCGAGAATATACAAAATCCTCATCTTAGGATATGAGAGGAAATGTATTTATATACCAACTGGAGATGTTAGTGACTACTTTTGAGCGTCGTTGATATTTTATTTTTAATTGATCAATTTGAGACACTATAGGAGGGACCTCAGAGAGGATTTAACATGGCTGAAACAGAGCACACCAGCTGTCAGAGATGTTTCGGAGTTGTTTGCATTAACCTTTTAATCTTCACAGTGTAGATTTGAATAACACTGAAGGACAGTTGCATCATATGTAGAATGGCCTGCTGTTATCTCGGCCCTCTGCTCCTCGAGGCGCCCTCCTCCTCCTCCTCCTCCTCCTCCTCCTCCCTCCGTGGCGTGGATATTAAGATCAGATGACCCAAGGGAGCCGTGAGGGCTTCACCCAGCGTGTACGCACTCTGGAGGCTGGAGGATCTGCTGGAGCTGCTTAAACACCGTTTGATGCTCCACTCTTTGGTGTCCACGCTCCTCCTATCAATAATATATGAGAGCTCCTTCCCTCCTCTCTGCATGGTAATATAGCTGCTCCTCCTTTCAAAGACGGGAATCCACTGAGACATTCGGAGATACTTGACCTCTTCTCCTCATCACTTGCTTCCTTCACTCCTCTTCTTTCCTTTTACCTTTTCCTCCTCTTCCTTCTCTCCTCTACTTAATTTTTCTCTTCTGTCCTCTCTTTCCTCCTCTATCCCCTCTCAGTCTTTTTCTCCTCCTCTTCTGTCTCCTCTTTACTCCCTCCTTTCCTCATGTTATGGCTTCCTTTCCCTCTTCTCCTCATCTCCTCTATTTGTTTTTCTCCTCTTCTCTTGTCCCATCTTTTCTTTTCCCATTTCCTCCCTTCTCTACTTCCTTTTCTTCCCCTCTTCTCCTCATCTCCTCTCTCTTACCCTCCCCTTTTTCTCCCCCTCTTCTGTCTCTGTCTTTACTTTCCTCTTCTCTCCACTCTTTCCTTCTCATCTCTTCTCATCTGCATCCTGCCTCTTATAATGTCCTCCTTTCTCTCATCCCAACATCATTTTGTACCACCATATTTTCCTCCCCTCCTCCTCACCTACCTTTCATCCTGGCTCTCTCTTCCTCCCACTGTTCCTCCTTATCCAGCCTCATCCTTTCCTCTCAGTGTATTTACTCCTGTTGTCTCTTTGTCACCGCTCCTTGTTCTCATCCTGTTTCTTCTTTCCTCCCCTTTTCTCCCTCCTCGTCTTCTGTCCAACTCTTTCCTCTCATCTTCCCTCCTATTCCCTTCCTTTTCTCCCTGCCTCCCTCTCTCTCTTCTGTCATGGGTAAATGAGTGCGTCCTTGATCTGCAGGCTCTCCGCCGGGCCCTGCTATCCCCCTGACGGTGCTCTGTTTCTGGGATGAGGCGCTGACCCCTGACCCTCCTCTTGGCTGCTTGTGAAGGCTGACAGGAACCACCGGGCTGCTCTGCCCCTCAGGGAGTTTAGAGAGACGAGAGAGGGGAGGGAGGAGGAGGAGAAGGAGGAGGAGGAGGCCAACAGGCAGAGATATTTCACACTGGTGTTGGAGCGCTTCCCTTCAGGGCGGAGCAGAGGATTTAGTTTGAAGTTTGGATCTGTCTGGTCAGCTCTGTGTTTCTGGACTCCAGCCGAGCATGTTGCTGCTGCTGCTGCTGCTGCTGCTGTTGTTGTTGTTGTTGTGAGCAATGAACTGATTGGTTGGTCATTCATCATAATTAGCTGATAGATGTAAGTTAAAAAGGCCATTGGTGTGGTCCAGAATTAGCTTCTTAGCTCACCTGCCAAGAGCTGGTAAACAAACTGATGCACCTGCCAAAAGCAGCTTCTAGAAGCCAAATTAATTTCTCTTCATTTTTCGCAGAACTACAATGAGATCCTGCGTGAGCCGCTCAGTAATGACACAAGAGTTCATGTCAAACTCTTTCATCTTTCTTTTTTAAATTTTCATTTCGCAAAATGACCTGGTAGGAGCCTTTGCTTCGTCATTTCTACTTTTTGTTTTAGTCTCTGGTGAAAACACTGATGAACTAGCAGTTTAGGTGTTATTCTGTGGGGAACGTTCAGCTGAAATAATTATTGGACATTTCATTGTGTAATATGTCCTTAGACAGACATCTATTTTAGTCAGTATAAAGTAGCTATCACTGAATCTCAAAGCAGGGATGTGATTTTTCCGGATTAATCCGGAATTCCGGATTTTCCAACCTGAAAATGTGACCCACGTGAATCATGCAGATCCGTAAAAAAATTAAAAAGGGTGGGGGCTGAGTCAAGTTGAGTCCAGTCATCTTGACACCCCGACCGTTTCAGAACCTGTTATTCAGGTATGTCAGGATCAGTGTTGCCAACTCTCACGCTTTCACGTTCAGTCTCACGCTGCCCAAACATTTCCAAAACACTGCGACAGCAACAGAGATGCACAGGCGAGCGTACGTACCGTTGGTTACGTACTGTAATCCCCATTCTATGAGTATAGGCTCTTAAATTACTCTCCGTTTGGTCCGTGATATGTGCGCGATGCTTATCGCCGTGTTGACAGCTGTTCTGGCAGAAAACCCTGCGCTGGAATGCAGAAAGCTCTGTAAATGTAAATCTGTAAATCTAAAAAAGATTTACTTTTTGATAAAGATTATAGCTGCCAAACTTTATTATCCTGAATGACCAGCTTTTTATCAGGCTTGAAGGCCTGTCCCTGTTGGGTCAAACATTGTTTGTTCAGAATCAGAATCAGAAATCCTTTATTCGTCCCACAGCGGGGAAATTTACATTGTTACAGCAAAGGGGACAGTACAGATAGAGGCGAGATAAAAATATTAGATTAATCTAATAAATAAAGAATAAATTTTAAAAAGTAATTAAAGTAGCAGCCAGCAAGTCTATAAGCAGTGTTATTGCACATCAGTGTTGTTATAGTATGTATTGGTATGTGGGTTCAGGCTAATTAAGATCAGGAACTAAATTCAAGTTTGACCTTCAAATTTGCCCCGTCGACCAGTAGCGAGCCTTCTTGTTGGTGCTTAACTTTTTATGAACGAAAAGCTGGAGAGTCCAAAAATGGAGGACGCTATCACAGCTTATTAGCTGTGTTGCAACATCAACTTTAACTTCTACCTCCTCTGTCGGAGTGTAAGCTGTTCCACAGAATGTAATGTGGTAATGGTTTGCACAAAGTTATGAGACAGGAGTTGATGGTACAAAATCATCTTTTGTAATAACCATGTGAACTTATTGTCCTGTTAGCAACCAAGCTAACACACTTGTTAACTGACACTTACCAAACAGTTACCAAGCGTGTTAGTTCAGAGAGCTTTTTCCCCCTCTTCAAAAACTCAATCCTGAGAACATGTCAGGGGGACTTTTTGAATTGATTAGCACTAGCATGTTCCCAGCTGGCTAGCATATTAGTGGTTAGCTCACCAGCTACAGTAGTTCACGGACTAGCCCTGTGAGTGGTCACTATGTCATGAAGTTTCTAGAATCAAATATTTCACCAAGAAGCACGGATGAATTTCACTTTGCCACTTTTTAGTGTGACCAGGCCTTCAGCCGTTTTGCTGTGTGGGATTGTTTTGCTTTGATTTGATTGGTTCATTGGCCAGAGAGAGCGTGAGGTGGATAGATACCAATTTATCTTTCTATTTTGTCCGTCTGTATGTTCATCCTCCCCCTCTGTCGCTCCCAGAGTTGTTGTCTTCCTGCTCTCTATTAAAATACACAGCCTGCAGCCTCTTTAGATAACCTTTACCACAGTTAGTTCTTTTATGTGTTCATTCAAACCCCCAAAACTGCTCTTCAGTGATAGCACACTGTGTTCCTCTACACATATTATACCACTCTCTGTCCTGAGGGGAGGCAGCTTCAGTCAGCCTGAGCAGAAAATCCACACATCAGATGCAACAACAACCAACATGTTCAGGTCTCCAGACTCCTGCTGGGCTGGTCAGGTGTCGCTTTGCTTCCCTTCAGGCCCACAGTGTCCACACAGCACGCAAACACAACCTCGCTTTAACAGCCCGCGTGACCATGAAGGAGGTCTGCATGGTTCAAGTGAGACAGATGATTGTGAAGAGGCTGCTGTTTGTTGGCACCACAGAACTATAATCCACCAAGCAGATGGGCTCCAAGAGCTCTGGCCAAACAGAACCAAAGATCCTCAATTACAGTCGGACTCATTTCATTTTTCTGTGTAGACACAAGCAACATGCAGCCACTGGTTGTTCAACACAGAGACATTCAGTGTCTGTTGAATAATGAATATTTTAAGCTTCACAAAGTGTGTAAATTGGTTGTTTAGGGAATATGTGCACATTTTGGTGGCTGCTTTTCGGGGATAAACAAGGCAAGAGTTTGGATTCAGCACGACTCATCGTGTCAGCCATCTGCCATCAACTTTAAAAAAAAAAAAAAACCTGAAAACTCTACATTTACTGTGTGCACTTACACAGCAACAGCAAGCGCTGATCCAAGCCATTAGTTTGGGTTCGGTGGACATGAATGATTCAGGTATAATTTCCTCTGCAGCCATTACAGAAATCCTGTGCTGGGAATCGAACATCTAATTGAATGACCTTTATGTTAGAGGGCTTTAGATAGCAGAGAGTAGGATGGTGTTATAGTAAGTAAGAGAGAGTTTTCTCTAACTGCATGGCGAGCCCAGAGGTTTAATCCCGTGTGCTCAGGAAACATATTGGCAAACGTGTCAAATGCATTTCTGTCCTCATAAAACATTTGCAAAGCCCTTTTTTAAATATTCTGAAAGCTGCATTGTTTACACACATGTTTACTAGCTAGCAGTCGTCTTCCCTGCTTTTTGCTGGCACTTTGCTGCATTTGTTGGCACGTTACCACCTCCATCTGTCGATCAGGGTAATAGCATGAAATATCAGGAAGCAGGAATATCGTGTATTGGTCGCCCCTTGCTCCTGCAGGTGCATTTGATACAACCGAAAAACCACTGACACGTATGAGCTGGAGTTTGCATTCTAACAGGCTGCAGAATGATCTGGGTTTCACTCACTCATTACTGGCCCTCAGTTGTTGAATGGTCACTAAATACTGACACACTCACAGGTGTGTGCACTGGCCCATGCATGGTCTGGTGTTTTACTGCACACTCAACATGGTACAGGTTATCTTCTGCTAACCTGCGGAGGAGCTGGTAAACACTGAATACAGAAATACTAAAGTGTTGGATCGATTTTGCAAAAACTTGGGTTTATATATCATGTGCCAGGTGGGTGTACATCCATATGTACATAGAAGAAAAGCTGACCTGTTAATGGTGGCCAAACCACCAGGAGACCTCAGATTCAAAGAGTACATTCTTCATTTCTCAACCCAGCCCCATTGTCCCCATCCCTGTTGAATCAGCCATGCTGGTGGGCTGCCATTTATGTTAAAGGATAGGTTCACATTTTTTTCAAGTATATGTCAATAGAACACCCACATGCCCATATGAAAGAGTTTTTGTTCACGGTAATAATTCCTCCTGTCCATACTTGGTGTGAAGAGATCTCTTTGTAACTCAATTTTAATGCAACTCAACTTTATTTATAAAGCAGCTTTCATACAAACATGCAGCCCGAAGTGCTTCACAGAGCAATAAGGATAAAACAGCACAGACAAAAAAAGGTTTTAAAAAAACAAAGAATAGACAAAAATAAATAGAATTTTGCAAGACTAAAAATTACAAGTCCCCCATGAGCCATGTAAGTCACGGGGGGGAAAGTCTGCAGTCCTCATTCTGTGTAAAAATGCATTTTAATGCTCAGCTGAAGCTAGCATGAGGCTAATATGAATGCATTTTTACTCCGTATAAGGACTGTGGATTTTGAGGAGAGAGAGGAGGAGTGACTCCTGCAGTGTAAAAACTGTGGATCCTGTAACTTTAAGTAATTGTGATGTAGTTTCTGTGTGTCTGTTAGCTTTGCCCACCCAGTGCTTATTGATTAATAGTGGGATGATTACTGTTCATTGTTTGCTTAAACCTAAAGCCTGTGGAAAGGCATTCTGGGAAATATAGGAAATCATTATATGAAGTAAAAGAAGATAAAGGAGGTTGGTGTAAAGTAGGTTCCCCTCAGAAAGGGACACCGTCACCATAGAGGTGCAGTATCCATTGAACCAACTGATGATACATCTACCACTCTCTCTTCCTACCTGTCTACCTCCATCTGCCTGTCTATCTGCCACCTCCCCATCTCTTGGTCTGATCTGAACATGTCCGCTAATTTATTCCTTCATTGCTTCGTCTCGACACCTACTTGTGCGTCTCGCTGCCAGTCTCCAGATCTGATTTCCTTCAGGTCTCCACCTGTCTGTCTGTCTGTCTGTCTGTCTGTTGTCTGTGTGTCTGTCTGTCTGTCTGTTGTCTGTGTGTCTGTCTGTGTTGTGTTGTAGTGGAGGCTGACTGATGGCTCTGTCCCTCAGCTGTCTCATTGTGATGAATTACCCCCCAGAGACGATCCTGCTCTCACTAATACATCATTACCTCTCGCCTTAACACACTCCATTTTACCGTCTGATACACACACACACACACATACTGTACATACACACTCATAAACGCACACATGCCTGCACATATAATGCTCCGTCCTGTTTAGCTTAATGGGTTAGAAATGGCATTAATGCTGTCAGGGTCTGTGTTTAAATTCCCACTAACAGTCACCTCACCTGTAGGACTGTCAGGTGCTTCAGGTAACAGTTCACCGCTATAGTTCAGGTGCTCTTTACTGTGTTTATGGGTCAAAAGGTCCTGCAGCTGTGTGTATTTAGCATTTTGATTTCCAGGATTCCCTGAATGCAGCATAGAGCTTTGACTTTGTGTCACGATGCAGTTTGATTTAAGCAGCTGTATTTCACCTGGAGACAGGTGTTTTGTTGTTAGTCCTGCCCCCCCACCCCCACCACCACCTGTCAGGTGTTCACCCTGTCAATCATGTTAATGAGCTGTCATCACTCTAACCAGAGGCTGAGCTACCTGCTGTCTTTCTTTTTGATATAGTCACAGGCATATATTTACATGTATTTAATTCTCATTTTTATTTATTTAATTCTCATTTTTATTTATTTAAAACCACGGTTGTTGTGGATGCTTTGAAAATATTTAGCTGCATCAATCAATATTAATTGTAACTTAATATATTAATAATGTTAAATATTGACAAACCCACAGAGAATTATAACAGGCCTTTTCAGTCTTTCTGAGCTCCTGGTGTTGTTGTTAAGCCTCTAGCTGGTGAAGAAGGTGGAGCATTTAGCAGCTGAAGAGCCAGACATTTTTCTCAGGAGTTGGTGGAGACCAAACACAGAGCTAAGATGGACACAAACACCACACCAATGGGATGATCGTGCTGCTCTGTGTCTGCTGGGTGTAAAGGTGTTGCAGTGGGGCAGATGTGAGGTCCTCAGTCAGAGCTCTGCACCCTCACTGGGGAGCGTTTGCTTCTGGTAAGTGGTGAATGAATGAATGAATTCAGAGCAGAGCTTCAGCTGCAGGCGGCAGCAATATGAGATCAGGTTGTTTTACCTGCCGAGGTGGCGTGGTGGCTAAATTGGCTGAGATGGAGCTCGGGAGTTCTGCTCTGTGTTTCCTTTAAAAGCAATTGGGTTATTACCACCACCACTACTACACACACACACAAAGAAAAAAATACTGCACAAACACTGGTTATCGTCTATATAGGCATCTCCATGTTTTCACACTAATGAAATATTTTTCTTATATTTTCCTCAATAACTCTGATCCAGGTTGCATCGGCCCGGCTCTCTGCACTGCAGGAGAACACAGACAAAATGTCGTTTAGGAGAACCACTCTGAAATCCACGTTCAATAGAAGCATCCAGAGACCGAGTCTGTGTGAATTAAGAAGAAATATACAGAGAGAGATGAGACGAGATGGAGCTTCGATACAGCTAATGGCTTTGTTTTGTTTGCAGCACATTAGCTCTGTCCAGGCCTGAAAGCCATTACTGATTACAACTCCTCCAGTTCATCCTGTTGTTTCTGTCTCCTCTGAGACTCGGACCGATACAGCTGATAGTTACACACTGAAGACACCAGGAGCTGATATCTTGTGTGCCAGTATTCATTTTATTATTTAAAAATGGATTATTCAGCAACACAGCTCATTTAGTGTAGTAGTAGTAAGGAAACATCAGATACATTATACATAATATAAAAACCTCACTGGAGAGCTAAATAAACAAGGGAGCAACCTCAGCCACTGATGAGCCGGTGGGTAATATCTGACAGTTTATTACTATAACTGCTTCCACCAGTGTCTTTATGCAGAACTTTTCAAAACTAAAGTTACAACGTGATTCACAGCACAATAATGAGACAAAAGGAAGATGAAAGCAAAGCAGAAAGACAAGTTAAAAGATGCTCACATCAAATTCATTAATACTAAAGAACAGAAAAGTTTAGAGAAATGTCTGGCGGTAAATTTGTGTTTTTAAAAGTGGTTTTCAGCCTGACTCGTCTCCTTTTAAAAGGACTTTTTGTTGCTGATGGTGACCTTCATCTGTCAGTCTGACACTTTGGTCCCCGGAAAAATACCTTTTTATTTATATATATATATATATATATATATATATATATATATTTAACTAAAACCAAACTCCAATGTGTCTTTGTAGCTCTAACCTAAACAAAAGTGGCACTCAGGACGTGAGCCCCGGTCTCCAGTGTCAATGTCCTGAGTCTTGTCCAGCCACCATCCACCTGACCTTCTTCCTATGACTTCTAGCACTTCCTGCACTGGAAATAATGATGCCAGTGAAGTTAATCCAGGGAGCCATTTACTAATATATAAACATGATGTTTAGGAGACAGGGTTGCCTGAGGATTACCATTATTTTCTTTGTTTTCACCACATTTTCTTTTCTTTGTGTTTTCATACCTGAAAGATCGGGTCCTCCATTCTCAGGGTGTCTCTCCTCATTATAAAAAAAAAAGAAATATGCACACATTAGGATGTAAGACAATGTATGAGGACACATGGGCATGCACACACACACACACACTTGTTATGCACATACTCACACACACTCTTCCAGTGTCCACAGGGCATTGGTTGGTTGGTTGGTTGGTTGGAGGCTGAAGCCTGGAGGTTGTCAACCATAATAAAGTCTGAGTGTGCTGCATTATTAGCCCTACAGGTCATTCATTCAACCCGCTTATTAACAGAGACATCGTGGAGAACAGTGAGGGGGTTATGGGGGGTGGTGGTGGTGGTGTAGGGTGTTATGGGTAATGGGGCTACAGATCCGTGGAGATAGATAGTTTAATTAAGCATGAGAGAATTTAAGACCCCATCGGCCCGAGGTGAAAAATGAGCTCTGAGGGCGGAGGGAGCCATGTTGAACACAGAGGGAGGAGTGTGTGTGTGTGTGTTTGAGAGAGAGAGAGAGAGAGAGAGAAAGTATTTTACCAATGGCTGTTTAAGGGTGTGATTTTTCCTTGAAAGTTGCTTTTATAGCTGCTCATTTCCTTAGCACACAGTCTGCAGAGCAAGGCAGTACTGCTGCCAGAGCTGGGGGGTTCAATTCCCCTCGGAGACACTGATGCTAAAGCACTTATACTGAAAGTATCCAGATGAAAGAAAGGAAACGGGGACTAAGAGAGACATTGAGTTCAGGAGATGAATGAAAAGAGGAGGGGAAGAAGGAGGGATGGTTGATGAGAGATAGGACGTTTAGAGTAAGAGAGATTAACTTCAGAGGAGGATGAAAAGCAGAAGGATGAAAGAAACACAGAAGGGACGAAGGCAAAACACCCAGAGGAGGCAAGAAAGGGAGGAGACGGACCGAGACGTCAAGATGGAGAAACAAGCGAATGATGTGAGAAGAAAAATAAAGGAGAGAATCAGAGGAAGAGTGGGATGAGCTTGAAGTGTAATATGGAGGGAGGTGATGGTTCACGGTGCACGGTGGCAGTTACTGTTCATGCTCACACTTCTTCTGAGGATAATTTAATGGTATCATAAAGTGGGTCAACACTCCTATTCATTATAATAACACCGTACTCACACAGTTAATAGCTAAAATCTGGAAACACGACAACATGAGTAAAAATATGATATAAAACAAGAAAAGTCAGTACGAGCAGTCAGACATCAGACAGGTTGGAAACAGACCTGCAGGTTATACAACAGAGGAAGAGAAAATTAAAGAATGATAACATTATTACCCTGACTGTCCGTTTCAAACATGTAGATCAACCCAATAAGCCCTGGAAATTAAAGGACAAAATACGTTGTCAGTAATTGCCCTTTGATGAATTGAACGAAACATAGAAGGCTTTGTTCAGACTGCAGGCAAATCAGATTTGTTTCTCAAATCAGACCTTTGAGACAGACCGTCCGCACTGTTATTATCAAGTGATCAGATGAGATTTGTGTGACCAGATGTCACCAACCTATCTGCATGGGTTACTGTGGTAACGACGTAGGTGTCAGTAACTACGTACGCTAGTGACGCGGCTTTCCAATCCACCATTTCGCCGTCCAAACAATCGCACTGTCAAGTCGCGGTGCAGAACCTCCTCCGTCGCTGAGTTTGTCTGGAGTGACGGAGGAGGCTGGTCTACAGCCTCTCTGGGTTTGACGCTGTTGTCGTGTGTCTCATTGCGAGTGACACAAAAGACACTTTGAAATCTGATTTCGTCCGGACTGGATTGGAATCGCATTCAAACCACCTCCAAATGTGGCTTGGATCTGCAAAAAAATAAAAGAAAATCACCTTTCATGTCATTTTTTTGCTGTCCAGACTTTCTAAAATCAATCTGGATACAATCTGGAAATGCCAAAACGGGTTTGGGCTGGCAGTCTCAACAAGGCCTGAGTGTTTTCTGATCAGACGCTCCTCATCGCCTTCCAAAATCAAATGACTACTTCGTTAAGGTTAGGGGACCTTCGTTGTCATGGTTACAATAATAAACACGTGATGACGGGTCAGAAATGATCATGGTCATGATTAAAATAAAACACACCAAAAAAGAACTGATGGTTGAAAAGAGTTTTGTTGACGCATTCCTGCACCGCGACTGCCTCCCGACATTGTCGCTCTTTAAAAAACGTCTCCTGACTTCCTCCTTTGCTGTCATAAATAATACGGTCACTAGAGGGCTTTTTCACTTGAATATAAACGTGTTGTTTTGTGCATTTGCTAAATCAGTTTTACCTCCAGATCATCTGGATAAACCTGTCTGACTCCTCGTGGTTCCTGCCCCATCTGACGTCATTGTAGTGATGTTGCCATGTTCCCCTCCCTGATCTCAGCAATGACTTGGAAACAAAACTACAAAAGGTTGTTGTGACACAAGTTGTAATAAGCTAGAATTATCAAACAAACCTGGAACGTAATTTCCTGGGAATGTCAAAGAACTGGTCTTGTGGATGATACTAACATCTGAGCCACCTTACGTTCTGTCTTCAGGCTAAACAATAGTGCTGTTTCACACATCGACAGTTGCATTAACATATTTCTGTAGAAAGTACATATCAATAACTGGCTGGTAGGAACCATACTCGGCAAAATACATTTTTGGGTTAGTAGCTTTTAGCAGGGGAGTTGCTGTTAAAAAGAGCAAATGGGCGTTTGTGTGACTCACGCTATTGTTTGCATCCCTTGCTGTGTGCTGTATCCTTTGATTGATCAACAGCAGCAAAATAAATCCTTCTTCAATGGAAATACTGTGGATTGATACTGTAAAGGAAAGAAATAATGTGTTTGTAGAAGTGAGGGATTTAAAGATAGACAGCAGAGGACCGAGAGTGAATAAGGAACAGAGAATCCCCTCGTCTTCCTGCTTTGTCTCGTGCCAGTGATCTGTTCAATAAGGGATCGCCTAGTAGCACTAATTCTTTTGTTTTGTTATGCCAGTCTGGCTATCTAGTTCCACCACCTATCGATTATCTGTGCTTGCCTGCCCTCTGCGCGCCACATGAATGAATCTCATTTCCCCTCTTATTGTGCTGCAGTAACTTCAAGACAATCCAGATTAAAAGCAGCAGCTGGATATTCAGGATGAGCAACAAGGGGAGTTTTCAACACGTGGATTCAGTTACAGATAAGACATCTCGTGTGAGTCTGTGTAGGTTCTTAAAAAGACTCTCGGACCTCCAGATGATGGCTGCCTCTCTGCCAAACTGGCTGCTCAAGTTGATTAACAGCTGGTCACGCTGAGCTGGAAGGTAACATTGTCTTCAAGTGCACCCAGTGGTCAGTAAAGCCTAGATTTTCAGAACATGGACTTGAGTGCATGCAGGCTGATAACCTGCCAAAGAGGCTGCTGAACTCAGTGAGCATACCAGAAAACATTCCAGCTGTGGCTGCTCCTCATTTCTTACGTTAGATGGAAATACACATGGAACCAGTGAAAGTTCCATGAAAAATAAATAAGAGAGCAGCCGTTGCATAGACACACACGTTGCATATTTAATTATTAGGCCTATACATTAAAGGGACTCAACAGTATTTTCACAGTATGTATGCTTGACCTTGGAGATAGTAGCTTCATAAAACAATCTAAAGTCCGGGGCTTTCAGCTTCAGTTATCCATGACAACTAACTAACTCCATCCACTCATAAAGACTGTGAGATGCAGTTGAAAGCTCCAGAAGATGCTTGTAGTTGGACCTTGAGTTTAAATAGTTTTGATTTGTTACCAGCAGACCTAAAAGGTCGTTTTGCTCAGCAATCGTTCTACTACCACTTAGTGAAGCTGAACTTTCCAACCATTTATCCATTAGCCTACTTTTAGCCTCCTGTGCTTGCTTGCTAACTAGTTTTCACTCACTCTTACATAATTGCAACAGGTACAGGTGTTACAGCTACCTTAATACGTGGATATCTTCTTTTAATCAAATCATAATTTCTATTTTTTTAAATTAGTTGAGCTACTTCGCAGTCTTTCCACGTACCCCCCCTAGCAACTGCAGAAGTACCCCTGAGGTAGAAGCACCCCTGGTTGGGAATCACTGATGTAGGGGGTCTCTACATATTTGTATTGGTTTTCACCCCAAACGCATCAACTGAAGAGGAGTCAGCATGTCACAAAGGCTTTTATAGGATGTTTTGCTCACCCAGAAAACCCCTTTGTTTTATTGTATCAGAAGCTGCAGTTTGCATTTCATGAATTTTGGACACAAGCATCTGATTTTGCACATATACTTTATAGTTGATCATTTGTCAAGTTTTATTTCACCCCAAATACAATTCCCTAATCATGCTTATAGAAAATATAATCCTGAGATTGTTTACTCTCAAAAGTAATTGGCTAAGTGGCATCAGCTGTTTGGGTGTGATGTATTAGACAGCCAAAAAAAACTAACTACAGGAGCACCAGGAACTGCAGCTATTTCTTACTAGAATTTGATTAGTTCTCATGTAGTGCTTTTTATGCTCATTTGTATAGTATAAAGCTTTTCAACTTGATAATGCATTACAAGCCAGGTTTGCATAGCCTCATCTCTCACTGCACTGCACACAGACAGATATTCTCATTTATGAAAACCATCTGTTTATCCGGAGAAACTGCATGCAGCTGTAAGGATGTTTACACCCTGGACAAATCATTCTCCAAGTACAGACTGAGGATCCCTGAATTCGATATTTAGACATCATCTCAAAGCATGTCCCTGCATCTATAATACATTCAGTCACTGCTGTAGTGTCTGAGAGGCCTTGATAACATGCAGAGGATGTTGTATAAATCCATAACCCCCTGCTCAAGGATACGGTGAGTTAGCTTTTTTTTTTTCTGTGAGCTAATTTGGAAGTAAGATATTGATAAAGATCTCCCTCCCTCTGCCCCTCTCCTTATCAGTGTGATCTTTGTCTTGTTCCGACTCTAATGGTTTTTGTCTCCCGCCGTCTGGTAGGAGTCACTCTGTAAGTGTCATTAGGATGCACAGGGAGTCGCTTCGGCTAAATATTGCGCAGGCTTCATTTAGCACAGATGAAACCATGACTCACTGTGGACTCATAGAGCGAGTGAGTCACGGCGCAACCCAAATCATTTTAGCTGGCTGCTGAGTGAGTTATCCCAACAGCTACCGGCGTTGTGTTTCTGAAGCCTCCAAACCTATTACTCCCATTCTAGTATATTATGCTAATTGGTCCTCTGTGATTTCAGTGCTGGACCGACTGTGAATTTCAGTCTCTGATGCTCCGAGGCTCATTAAACATGTGATTGTTCTTGTGGAGAGATATCAACCAAAGACATGTGACCTGTTATGGCTCTTTGGTCTGATCTTCAATTAAACAGATATTTACAGCTTTATTGGGAAAGCATACTGGGAAATGATTGTTCTTATCCTTGAAGCTGTTCTAATCAGTGCTTTTTATATTGACAGTGGGTCAAATGACCACATGTAGTGTAAAAGGGGTCACTTACAAATGACCATTAACCTTGCAGTTGGTCTCAGCTCTACGGAGAATCTATTTTTGACCATTGTTTCAGTTTTCTGGCCTGCAGCAGCACTCTCATCAACCTTGTTTCCAGCAGCAGCGGGCAGCTGTGTTCACCAAACAAGCTCTGATGAAGCCACTGTCCACTACCTGCCCAGCAGCAAACAGCAGACAGGCACAGTCAGAGACTAGCTGGTGAAGAAAGTGGAGAATTTAGCAGCTAAAGAGACAGATGTGTTTCTCAGGAGTTGGTCGAGACCAAAAACAGAGCTAACAGAGAGGGAATACTGGACTTAGATTCATCAGGTGACACAAACACGACTCCAGTGGGATGATCATGTTGCTGTGTGTCTGCAGTGTGAAGTGCAGGTGTTGTAATGTTGTGCTTTGCAAACTTTATGAGACCGTAATATGTCAATGTAGTTTTGAGATTTTGAGTACAGAGTACATTTGCTTAGTTAATTTGTTTGTGAAATGCTATTAGTTTTCAGTGTATTTGCACATATTAATGTAATTTCCTTTATGAAAAACCCAGCCACTTTGATTGTGAAACTTAAAAATGACACAGAAAATAATGAAAGTAGTCATACTGTAACAAGTTCTTTCATTCGTCAAGGCAACAAAATTCAAAGTTTTATTTTAGAATAGTGCTCAGATTATTTCAGTGTTTTTACTTTAGTTAGGATGCCCATCTTTTTTTTGTTTTCTGTTTCCCGGGTGTTTCTCCCTTTTTTTTAAATGAGGCCGCTTTATTTTTGGGTCTTGAGCCACAGGTCAATGAAGAAATGTGCTTTTAACTTTTAAAGATCCCGAAGCACTGAAACTGTTTGGAGCAGGTCCCTTACCCCCCGTGTATCCTGCCTGCTAAAACTGGTGTACAACAAGTGGGACGAATCATATCTGTACTACGATGACAAGTTATTCCGACTCATGACCCCTGAGTTGTGGCCAGTTAAATGTATCATTGTTTTGAATGTCCAGCTGGGCATTGAAGTTTAAGTCAGCAGTGTTATGTACCAAATTTGGTGAAGATTGGGTAATAGTTGATGGTGGAGTGGTAAAAAAAAAAGACAAAAGATCTGATAAGGCAGAAATTGCTGTTGCTTAATTGACAGACCAATTTTGAACCCGAGAATTAAAAAAGAAAGTCTTATACTGTATGTCTGGTTGTTCCTTGGCTTCACTCTCAACGAAACAAAAAGAAATCCAAAATGCCACAGGCCTTCAGTGATCTCCACCTGAACTGTATTGTTGCCCAGCAGGAAACAGCAGAAACTCTCTGCTGAAAGCTGAAATAATAAACTTCTTGCAGGTGGATTAACAGCTCCTTAAGGCTGATTTTAAAGACTTAAAGAGTCCTCCTGCAGCTGTTGAGGAAAATCCACATCTTGACCTCCATCATGTAGGATCAGCAGTGGCAGACTGATTTATTTTTATTAGATTGACCCGATGACTCAGATTCCAATCTTATCTGGTGGGCTTTTAGCAAAAAACATTTACTAATTTAATACAAGATTACACTCTAAATGCTTCAGTGAAAGTTCATTAGCTCCACTTACGCAGAAGCCACATTTGTCTCATTATCTTTTAGACAATTTAAATTTTGTTGGTGGAATTATTGCCTCGTCATCGCTTCTCGAAACTGCCGGATGCTGACGAAGCACGACTTGCTAACTGAATGCTGTTCGCTTAATAAAGATGAATTTTTGTGCTCTTAGAAATCAGCTGAATGTTGATGATCTCCTCCATGGCTCTGTCCTCTGTTTGTTCTCAGCTCGGAGAGATTCAGCCCGAGTTCAGCCAAGTTTGACTCATCAAACATTAAGCTGCAGGGTCTCTGCGACCAGCCAGCTGTTCTGCCACTGCATTTTCTCTTTTTCTATTTTTCCTTGGAAGGCTACCTGGCAATGCTTCATGCTCCTCTGCCTCTGCATAAATGTGTTTTTTTTTAACATTTCCCCTGGTGGGAGTTCAGTCATAACATGCCTGCTGCCCTTTGGAGCATCTCTTGACCTTTTAGTCTGGACAGATCGTCTCCTGCAGAGAAAGTGGGGCTCTAACCAGAGATGAAAGGCTGCTGAGAGGCCTAAACTGCGTCTGTCTGCCTGTCAGGGGTGAACACAGGAGGAGGAAGGAGCTCCATGTGGCTTTGGAAATGTTAGGAGGTGTTGTAAAGAAAACCTGGTTTGAAAGTAGATGAAACTTTCACTGTAACATTTAAAATAACAGCAAGTGATGATGTACCTTGCTTTCCTGTATTGATTTAGTTGAACCAGGATTAGAGACAACAGTTAGTTAGTAGCATTTCTCTCTACAGACTATATAGAAAAAGGTGTGTTTTACTTTATGGTAAAGAATAGTTTATGAAATGAAAAGTCCTCAAACGTAAATGGCCCAGTGGGTGTTTAGTCTTCCAGAATGACTCATATTTGTCTGTTACAAAATCTGATTCATGGTTAAAAGAAATCAATGTTGACTGACATGGGAGACCAGAGTTCACAACGTCTTGTGATGGTATAACATTGCCACACTACTTCCACCTCTAACTGCTTGGAGACTCAACCCTGTCTCCTAAACGTCACATTTACATATTACATTGTGTGTGAGAGTGAGTGAAAAGTAATGGTGCCCAGATCATGGTTTTAATTAATTCAGCGTTCACATGCTCCTCAGATGTTGCCATTTCCCGAGTTGGGAAGTCGTTCTTCCGACTTCGGTGGACGTTACAAAGAAGTTGGGTTGTATTTTGTTGCTCAGAGCGTTTAAACAACACGTTGAAGCTGTTTCTGGGTGATGGGTTGGCTGAGAGTCCCAGACTTGTTGCTGCACCACTACATTCCCTAAAACCACTAAAATATTGCTTTACCTGACTTGTTATCAGGGTTGATGCTAATAAATAACTTTTCTAACTAATCTAGGTCACTCTGCGTGGACCGCAACTAACAATTACAGCCTAATTTCATATTACAAATTACATGTGAGCACAAAATTGATGTGCAATTTTAATAATAATAAAGTTTCTTACAATGAATCAACCATTTACTTTCGACTACCATGTTTGTGCTTGTATGACGTCAACTTTCGGCAAGTCGGACAGACTTTCCGAGTTGTTGTTCTGACTTCAGGAGGCGTTCATGTGAATATTTCCAGATGGGAACAAATTTTTCAGATTATTCCAACACCACATGAATGCAGGATAACATAATGAGAAAACATTTGTGATCAACAAATCTGCAAAGTTGCAAAATGTTCATACTGAACGTCTCTGCAAGTCGTTCACTTCACAACAACGTATTTCATTTGTTTTTCTACAGTATCCGCTTGTGTTGAGCATGATTCGTGTTTTTACTTGATTATGGTTAGGGAAGGATTGTGGTTTTGGTTAAATATTGAAAGAGTCAACAGTGATACAAAATAGTGACTTTCATTCAATCATTTCCCCAAACATTTGACCAAGTGCATAATGTATTGTGTATATCTGTATGTTTCTGTGTGGAATATCAAGTACAGGCTGTGAAAACACTGTGCACTCTACTTTTCCAAACCTGGACCTAATCATTTTGTTTTTGCCTAAACCTAACCTCACACGGGATGCAGGACGTGTCAAAGCCCTGTGCTTTGTACGCACCGCATCCGACCCAACAGCCTCCGGGTCAACAGCCTCCCTACAATTGTTGTGCGGTTCATGGACTGAGAAAAAAACATGCCGCCAGGAAAAATAATCCACACAGTAATTACCTTTCCACCTCCACATGTATTCAGCAAAACCATTTAGTAGATGAACGCAATTTGTAGAGGACAGGGTTAAGAGAGGACAGTAAGCAGTCGCTTGTCAGGAAGACATCAATATAGGTTATGTTACGTGTTTGAACACACGATCAGTGCTATTGTTTTTCTGATAAGGCCGATCCCAAAGAGTAATATTTTGTCAAAACCTTTTTGATAACAAAAAGATGCATCTCAGGGCGTTGCCATCCTGCAAACATTAAAATTTGTTTAGAAGAAGCATAGAGAGGTGAGGGCTTCCAGAGAAACTTAAACTGTGGTGTCTGCATTTTGTCCTCCTGCTCCGACTTTTGTGGCTCCTAAAAGGGTTTGATGTACCTGCTTCAAAGGGAGAGAGCCTAGCGAGAATGATTAGCTGGGAGCCTCGTGCTGCCTCAGCAGTGCATGTGTGGAAAAGGGATTCTGGAGCTCCATATCTAGCTTAACAGAGGCGTTTAATTGTGCAAAGGTGAGGTTGGAGATGATACTGTCGCTGCCTGAGGATGTAAAAGTGTCACTGTCTTAGCAGGAAGTGGAACCCAGATGAGTCTGTTTTAGAGTCAGTACTTAGGGATATTGTAGGGCAGGAGCAACATGTTGTTTGGAGGTTGGACTGGGCATGGGGTAGCTTTTATGGGGCACATCAACATCAGTGGGGAGAGAGAAAATAAAATGGTTGTAAAGGATATTCAGAGCCAAGAAGAAGCAGCTAGATGTGCTGTGGCAGTGTAAGTGGGTAAAGTGTGGGGCAAGGAGGCAGGTAGGATTACATTCAGCTGCAACCTATCATTTGCTTCCATCTCCCCCAAGTCTTAGTGAGTGGATAAATGGGGAGCACACATGTTCCTTCAGGTAAAGCTTCACATCTTCTCATTCTGCCGGGGGGTAAAACAAGCCTTTTTCAACAGCAATATACCTGGAGACACAGCAAAGTGCTTGAGTGAAAACACTGAAGAGGTACACATGATAGACACATGATTGGATTTTATTCCTGAAGGTGAAGAGTCCAGATCGCTGACATTTTTGAGCAGGCATTATGTAGGGCAGCTTAAGGCAGGGAGGAACTGGAAGATGGCAGTATATTAAGGGAAACTGCTCATTGTCCCTCAGAAGATAGCCACCATATCTGAGACTAGGTCTTGTGTTGTGTTCTTGTATATTTCGTGGAGCTTACAGTGCACCGGGAGGATGCCGGGGAAGAGCTTAGATATACTGAGTCAGCAGCAAAGGGCAAAGAACTGGTTTGGAAAGGACTCATGCTGCCAGTGAATATTTGTGTGTTTAGACAACTTTGAAGTAGCATTGGCCTTGGGGATTGCTGCTGGCAAAATGTTAGCATGAGTAACATTTTTTTTACTGAGTAATGTTGATTAGCATGCTAATGACCGTGTGGGGCCTGCTTCTTTGGAACAAACACTTGACGATGTTGGTTATGTCTCCATTTGTTTGATAGTAGAGGTTGCTTATTTTGGATAGTGCCAGAGGTGATGTATTGATTGTCAGCTGCTTTGGAGGGAAGTATTTAGGTGCCGGGTACAGGGGAAGAGGGTGGTTGTTCTGGGAAGGTTCTGAAAGACACTGTGGAGCCTTTATGTCCAACTCAACAAAACACTTTTGAGAAGGTGCCTTCCTGATGAATCCATAGATGTGCCTGCACTCATACACAAGACTTAAAGGACCAGTGTGTAAGATTTAGGGGGATTCATTGGAAGAAATGGAATATAATATTCATAAGTATGTTTTTGTCAGTGTATAATCACCAGAAAATAAGAATGATTGTGTTTTTGTTACCTTAGAAAGAGCCCTTTATATCTACAGAGGGAGCTGGTCCTCTTCCCGGAGCCCGCCATGTTGCTCCACCATGTTTCTACAGTAGCTCAGAACAGACAAACCAAACACTGACTCTAGAGAGGGCCTTTCGCGAGTTTCACGGCCACCATAGGTTCTCCTACACACTTGGAAGGGAGACGGTGAGCGGAGGGGTAATCAGTTAGTTGCAATCTGCAACCTCACCGCTAGATGCCACTAAATCCTACACACTGCTCCTTTAAGAAGTCCTGCAGGTGCATCTGGTTTAAGACAAGTTTCCCCTTGAGAAAGAGATGATGGATCTCAAGGGGCTTATTCACTTTGTTCAAATGCAGGGCCATGATTCGGCTTACTATATCCAACCCCTGCATGTGTTGATTCCAGAGGTTGTGTTGTAGTTTGTAGTTTTTCTACAAAAACAGTGATGGCAGCTGGACAACTCAGCATGCCAGTCAACCTAGGCTGGCCAGACACATTTTAACCTTTAGCTTAGCCTTAATAGACTGGATATGTGGCCTGTTTAATCATCCCAGTATCTGCTCTTTTGTGGATTCAGAGACAGAGTGCAGGTTTGGAAGTTCAGAAGTAGGTCAGGGCAGAGATAAGCAATGGTGTTACCTGTCAGACTGTCCAGTAGATTTATGACAGTGCAGCCAAGTATCCACTGCAATGATAGGTCAAGACATTATTTAACATTGGCACTGGGCTTCTGTAGGACTCTTTGGGACTTATCCCTGCGTACACTGATGTGTATTGTGTGCTTCAGAGTGTATGCATCTTTAACAGCATTTTATGAAACTGTGCTTCTGTCATGTGGTTGTTCCAATTGTTGAAATCATTGTCTTAAGTAACATTAGTTGCCATTTCTAAATCTTCTCCACTCCCTCCTTTCTTAAAACGATTCCTTTATTCTCACCCTCTACCTTCTTTTCCCCTCCCCCCCAGCCTGCGAGCTGATGAACCAGGGCATACTGGCGTTGGTTACCTCGACAGGCTGCGCGTCAGCCAGCGCACTGCAGTCCCTGACGGATGCCATGCACATCCCCCACCTGTACATCCAGAGGAACAGCGAGGGATCACCGCGGACTGCGTGCCAGTTCAACCCGAGCCCCGGCGGGCAGCGCTACACGCTGGCTGCCCGGCCGCCAGTCCGCCTCAACGACGTCATGCTGACTCTGGTGGAGGAGCTGCGCTGGCAGAAGTTTATCGTGTTCTACGACATCGAGTATGGTAGGTGATCGACAGATTTGTAGTTGCTGTGCTGGAATGAGGAAACTGGTTTTCTGGGTTTTGAAAATTTAAAGTTGAGATCGTGAATTGTGGAGATTTTGGAGGAATGTTGTTGATGGAAATTGAGCTACTAGCTGTTGAAAGTTGGCATTTGTTGTGGAGGTCAGAAGCTCTTTTAAATGTACCGATTCTAAACTTGATTAGAAATCCCCATGTCTGTAAAATGTGGTGAATTTTCTCTAGCTTTTTGGGACAAACAGTACATGATTGTGGATTTGTCGATGACCATAAAACCATTTTGTACTGTGGGGCGAAGTGAGAAACTTATCTCCTTCACTTCAAATCCTCCATTTAGAACTCTTTGTAATGGATGAAAATAGATGCTGAGGGTGATTTGAATTGGCTAGTTGACTGGTTGCCTGTTTAGAGACAGTATTTGAGTACAGTTGCCTGCTGGAAATTCACCGACAGCAGATATTTATGTGCTTTGGATGCTGATTGCTAAGTTGCTGTTTTTCTGAACTTTGTCCTATTTTAAAGACTTGCAATGCATGAGACGTTATAATTAGTATTTATTCCAGTTCTGCATTTTTTACAGAACCATATAAATGGCTGTAATGAAATGATTGATGTGGTGATATTTATATCAAAAGGTGATAAAGATAAGTGCACATCTAAAGCATCTTCCCAAGCACTTTGTATTGTAGTCTGAAATACTTTGGAGCCCTTTTCTTCCAGCAGTTTGTGACATGGATACCTGAGTGTTATATCACTATTTTTGTTCTTGTTTTGCTGGTGTTGGGATGATGCAACACAGTATAGTTGTTCTCTCTGGTATTTGAACTCTGTGGGATACCTGTTTCTTTAGGTTTCAGCAGTGAGGTTTTCTTAACATTCTGTATAAGACCAAGTATCACAGCAGGGCACCGCGACCTCTTGATGACTCACCTGCTCTCTCAGACAGAACTGAAGCAAAGAAACACACTTGTGCTCACACAGGTTTTCTCTTCAGGTGGTATTTCTACCTCTGGCAGTGACAGCTGCTTCATCAGTTTTATTTTTTGGTTTCATGATGGCGCCCCCTGCCTGTGCTTGTACCCGTCAGAATGCAGCTTTTCTGTCGTCTGTGTGGACAGAGAGCTTCTTTGCATATAACCAATCAAAGTATTTCATTTTAAACCTATTTGCATAAAGCAATAACCATCATCATCCTATCTTTGGCTGATGGCGACACTAACAAACAGCCAGAAGAAGTATTACCAATAAATGTGAAAATCACTTTGACAGACATTTCATTATTTTAATATTATGATTTAAGTAACCACATCGTATTCTCATGATATAGGATGTCCGGTTTTATATTTCAGTGATTCTCATGCTTTAATTCTGTGATCTTGTTCAGTTTGAAATTTGTTTCATTCTTGGCTGAAACTTTTGGGCGTTTCTTCTTATTCGACTTGGGGGTCTAAGGATAGAGGGTGTTGTATGCTAGACAGATTTTAAAGCACTTTTGGCTGCATGAATGAAATTGACTTGACTTTTCCAAGATAAATAAAAAGAAACCGTTCAGTGGGAGTGGACAATATTGTAAATCCAGTCCTACCGTGTGTTTTTCTTTTTTTTTTTTTTTTTTTTTGCAATTTTTAAGTTTGTAATCCCCATCTGCACCAACTCAACCATGGATTATATTACTGCTTATGTTACATATTTGCTTACGACTGTATTTGGAAATTAACAACTCTCTTTTACATATACCTGATGTTGGAAATTCACATGGAATACATGTAGACAAATAATTGAAAAAGCATTAGGAATATTTGATGTTTCCTGGCCTCGAAGAGGTTTCCATGACCAGATGTTGCAGCAAAACTTCAGAGATCGACTTTCCTTCTTCTGTATTTGTTTGGAATAGCTTACTTGGACTGTATCTTAATGAAATCACATTAGGCTCAATGGATTTTTGAGCATAATCAATACAGGATGGTGGCAATTACAATATAAGGATATAGACAGATGCAGGCATTTAGCCTCTCAGATACTCTTATCCAGAGTGATTTAGAGTAAGTGCTGCGGGCCAGGATCTGAATCCTTTAATAACGAACTGGTGGCTCAGCTAACATTAAGACCAAAGGACAACAGAGAGGCTGCAGAGGAGAACTTTTCTCTTTCAACGGCATGTCCTCAGACTATGAAGATGACCATGAATACTCATCTTTCAGCTAATATATTTAAAAGACTTGCACAATTTAAAAAAAAACTCTTTCTGCAATGGCATTTTTTTTATTTTGTTCCCTCCCATCTCAAGGAACATTGGACCCTTGTTTGGTAACAGGGCAATGTTAGGGATCTACACTCCCAACAGGAAGCCTTTTTAAAAAGTCTGTTGTACTTGTGACCATGTGTAGCTTTGCACAGAAGTACACTGTGCAAAAAGATTAATGTTGTCATGTTTTATATATATGTCTGTATACAGTGGAGGACAGTAGTGTTTTTACATCATCTGTACACATATGAAATTTGCATGCCAGCATATCTGCTTGTGCATACATCGTCATGATCACATAGGTCATCCCTGATGATATGACCCAAATATCAAACTTTATTCACCACAGTTAGTGCTTGATCTGCCATTTAGAATGAAGGGAAATTTAGTTTCTGTTCTTCCTTGGTTTTAACAATCATGACGACACTCTTTTCAGAGTTAAATTTGATGTCGTACTGAACACCATAGCTTGAACAGATTCTAAGCAGTTGCTGAAAGCCAGCGCTATATGGAGACAGGACAACCAAGTCATCAGCAGACAGCAGATGGTTAATAATACTATTCCCCACTATACAGCCAGTCTTACAATCATTTAACTTTTTAGACAGATCATCCATATAGATATTAAAAAGAACAGCTGACAGTATTCCACCTTGTCGAACTCCATTTGTCACTGGAAAGGGTGCAGATATACTCTTACCCCATCTGGCTTGCATGGTTTGATGTGAATACCAAAAATGCAAGATCCTTGTCAGATATGAGGGGATCCCTCGCTCTTGTAGTTTTTACTACTACTAGTACTACTAGTTTTTACCATGATTAATTCGATCAAATGCTTTAGACATCAAGAAAGCCCATAAATATTGTAGTATTATGTCTTCTCCTTAAGTGCATAAATACACAAATCTGTGCTGTGTTCAGAATAAAAGAATCAATCAGTGTTTTTGATCAACCTCCATTGTTGGTGCTAAAAGTACCTGGACAGGATGTCACAGTATATGTTTCCCCGGTTATACACAAAGATTAAACACGAATGAATAAATGGAGTTATAAATACAAAGCAAAATATCTGCTTTTCAGGTGTGTTTTAGGGGAATTTTAAAAGAGTGCAGAGTGAGGTGAACACAGTCAGGGTGAATAGACGAGCATGTCTTTGGACAGATTTAACGGATGCTGTGCTCTGATGTCGAGCTGCCCTCCAGCTCTGATACGAACAAGTGTGAGAGCTGAGAGTGAACCTCTGATCCGGCTCAGATCAGCAGGGACTCCCGCAGAAAACACCACCGTGTGGAACGGACAGTTGGGTTGTGACTGCAGGAGGTGAACAAATGGACCAGACCCTTCGAGGATCACAGCGACTGATAACATTATATCTGACAAAATATAATAACACAGGCTGGGAAGGGAATAAAAGCTGGGAAGACCATTGGATTTTAGAGGACTGAAGTCATCATCTAAGGGGAGTAAAAGTAATATGAAATGTGTGATTCTGAAAATGTAGCTGCGTTTATTTATTTTACCAAAATTGGATCTTGGAAAAGTCATTTTAAAACCTGAAATATTTAAACGCCAAAATTCAACAATGCTGTCAGTTAATTGTGGCATGTCGTCTCTCTTGTTAAAGCTGGGGTAGGCAAGCTCTGTGTAATCTAATCAAAACCTTCCTCCTCTCTCTCTGCTGCCTCGTATCACTCCGCTAAGCCCCTCCCACCAAACCCACACCTTCGACCGGCAGCAGAAGGAGTCGGTTCCCCTGCGAAACCGTATCCCTCGTAGGGCTCGCTCTCCACGGCGTGAGCCTCACAGAGACCGCGGTCCCTCCCGCCGCGACCTGTTTTCTCAAAGACGCCCCTCCAGCGCTTCGCGGCCGCAGAGCAGAGCGCCCCAGGCTTCAGAGGCAGCTGCAACGCCGTCCAGCAGCGGGAAGAGAAGCTAGTACACCACACACACACCACTGTCCCCCGTCAAAAGTTATCCCCCACTGTTTGTCATCAGGCCTCTTTGCCACTCGTCGTTACGAGCGCCATGGCATCGAACATAATGAGCCTGAAGCTCCGTGTGGAGCCGGGACGTGTTGTTTTGTTCTGTACACCGCTGCAGGCAAAGGAGGGGTTGGACATTTATCACATGTTGCAGGATTTTCACCGTCTGAAGGGACGTGTACGCGCATCTGCTCTTGTAGCTTAGCCAATAGGAACGCACCGTCTCTCTGACATAACCTGTGATTGGCTAAAGTCTCCCGTCACGGTCTAGATTTTCTGAAGCCTGAAAACAGAGGCAAGAGGGGGGGCTGAAGTAGAGGTCTGCTCTCAGACCACTTGAATTACAATATGCTGCACGGTTAATATGGCATTTTTGCCCAATGATGCCAAAAGAAAACTGCCTACCCAACCTTTAATAACTTGCTGTGTAATTGTCCGAAAGAAATTTATGGATTTTCACTCCCAACTAAAGCAACCGTAGGTGAAATTAACCCTTCAGTGCATTGAGGAGCTTTTAAGATTTTACTTTTTGGCTTCCCTTCAAAGTATTGACAGTTTGTAAAATGCTGGAAAAAGTTTCATGATGTTTTGACCTCTGAATCCTCCTCGGAGTTTACTCCAATACTGGGAGGACTTGTCGTAAAGGATTGGTTCACCAAAATAACAAAAGCATCGTCTCTCTTCCCTCTAGTGGTGGAGGCAGTTTGGGTTCAATTTGTCCAGGCCCTATGTTTCTGTAACATTAAATATTCATGACTAACTGAACAACAATGAAAGTAAAATTTAAAAAAAGATTTGATCGACTGTGACCAAACAATCAATTCATTCATTCGATTCAAACGTTGGTGAATCCTGATTGGTGCTCAGACCTACTTTTTCTACTTGAGCCCGCCCATCTCCAACCAGACAGAAGAGGACAGAGAAAAATAACAGAAAAACATAAATTTCTCATCTGATAAAACCAAAAATGTTCTATGTGTAGCAGAAAATGATGTGTTCATGGAGGAAATTGATTGAGAAAAAAAGTTTTATCTGCAGCCCAGTGTCCCTAGGAATTAAGTTCAGATTTCCCAACAAAATATTTACCATCCAGTGGTTTCCATGTGCAGATATTGTAAAAGTACATAATTTTAAAAAATGTTGTTACTGAGCATTATCCAGGGTTTTGCAGAGTCGTCCAAAATCCTCATTCTGTGTGGTGATACAGGGTCGCATCCTGAGATCTCAGCAATTAAGTTGGTGAATAAAATGTTACCATGACTAAAACGTTATTATATATTTTATATATATTTTTTATATTATAATATTATAAAAAGTGCTGCTGCAGCTTGTGGATCGACTGAAAATGATGTCGATGAGCTGATATGTCACATGTCAGACTGAATAATGAAGTGAGAATGAAAAGGCAATTGAGTCTTGATTATCCGGCTTTGTCTTTGCCCCACTAATGATGCAGGCACCTCCTGGACCAATCAGAAACTAAATGCATCGCAGAGCCAAGTTCAGTCACACTCAGACCAGTACAGTGACATTTGACTGACGGGTCCTGGGACTAAAATGTGCCATGAAGTGTCAAAACACTCTCTGCATCAGTCAGCAGTGGCCTCTACAATTTCATGTTTAATTATGTCCATAATATTAGAGTTTTAACAGCAGCTAGTAGCTTTTTAAAAGGCCTGTTTTTGTTTGTATTTGATTGTTAAATGCAGCTGAAGTGCTCACTTCAAAGGTAATTGGGATCAGTCTGTGGAGGATTGGGTTTTTTAAGTGGAAAAAATGAATGTTTTCAGTGTGTGGTGTGGCAGAGACACGCTGTGCTGCGTGATCCCACCGCTCCACTTACCAATTAGTGGAAGCAGCGTCAGGGTCTGCGCTGAGTCGAGCTGGAGGGGTTTTCTCTGAAGCACATTTCATTCTCTGCATGTTCATCGTCTTTACAGCGAGAGAATGTGCGAGTGTTTGTGTTTGTGCAGGCAGGTCTGTGCTGGTGTGGCAGAGGTGCACAAGTTAGTTTAACGTGATTATGGGTTATATATTGTCACATATATCTGTGCTCCAGTGAGCTCAGGGTCAGCTGATATTAGTGACCCTTGACATGGTAGTGTCTTGCTCAACGGTGATTTATTTTTATTTTCTCACTTCAGAGATCAACTTGAGAACCTGATGTGGACCTTACTGATTTTAAAGCTTGGAGTTTTGGACATCGATTTAGCTTCAGACCTCAGATTGAGATTAGTTTGAGGTTTAAAAGTCTTTTGATGACCAGACAGCGATTTTTTCATTCTTTACTTCTTAACGTCGTGTGGATTTTGCCATAATTTGTGCAAATTTATGGTGAATTTAGTTCTACAGCTTGAATTGAGTTTTGGTTGAGATTAAAATGTTTTTATGATGACCAGCTGATGATAATTATTACAGTTTTTTCACCCACCAAGTTAAGTGATAGCAGAACTTGTGATATTTTGGCCAAATCTCAGATTTTCAATTTTGGAATTTGGGGTATTTTTCTTTATTTTTAGAGCTCAAATTGAGATGAATTCATATTAAGAGGTTCTCTGTGAGTCACCTGGAAGTAGCAGGGACACAAAGGCAACCGAAGCTACTCGTGGATGTTAGCTGTGAACAGTCAGTGGCTACCAATAGATCTCCAGCTTCACAACAGGATTTTAGAGAATCAATTCAGGCCAGCAGCTGGAAGCCAAATCAATCAGTGAACTGTGAGGGCTCCTTTTTTTTGATGATGTGACTCAGCTCCTCTCTGAAAACCCCCGAAATCTGTGAACAACTATTTCAACAAGATAACATGTAATGATTCAGCGACTGCATGGCCTGTTTCTCCATGCATATTCTTTAAGAAATCGATTTTTGGCCATTGATTTAGGAGAAAATGTATGTTTTCACTGCGGTCGCCGGGCTGTTTTCAGGCTAAAGGTAACTTGAGGTGACAGCCGGTAAATGCCCATTGAGTTTTGCCAGACCACAATGGTTTTGTCAGTTATAAGTCATGTTTTCTAACGGCACAAAGACTTCTCATCACCATCCGGCTTCTAACGGTTTTCCATTCAAACTTAATTGTCCCGGAGGGCAGATTCGGTTTGTTAAACCACACATAACAAAAGACAAACCTCTCCTCTGGTCTTAATCACACAACGTTATCGATCCGGTACCTCTTGTTTTCCTGTTGACACCAATCCTCTCTAATTCCTGTCATTTTGTATTCTCTCATCCGTTCGTTTGTTATCGAAAACAATAAGTTTAATGAGGACTTTATGTAAATTTCCTCGTTAAACTTATTTAGGCCTTCAAATTATGTATTTAACAGTCCTCTCACATTCATAATGAAATGATGCTGTCCTTAAAATAACGATAAATAGCATGAGTTGCCACATGTAGTGACTCTGTTGAGAGCCAGGAATAAAGGAGGATGAAGAGAAGGAAAAGACAAAGAAGTTTCTGTCATTAAAAGTCAACTAAACAAACCACAAACACATTAAAGTTGGAAGACAAGTTCAGACACGCATGGACACTCACTAAATCTTCCTCTAACCCCTCATGTCCCTATTTTTCCCTCTTCATCTTCATCCCTTCCTGCTCGCTCCGTGTGATGAGCGGAGCCATTATAAGTGTGAGTCGAGCAGGAGGCCCATTTATTCAGATTACAGGCTCATTGTTGAGGGATACGAGGAGCAGATGGGCTTTCTGGAGCCGAGTCTGTACGGACCGACCGGGACTGTCAGTCGGCCGTGATGATGATTAAAGGAGCTCCTTGGATTGCCTCCTTCCTCCCCCTTCATCCTTCCAGAACCTCCCTGCTCGCAACCTTCCCTGCTCCGTTTTGTAAAAGGGCAATAAGTAAGACGTTTGCTGCCTCAGTGCACAAAATGACTATAATACATCTATGGGAGGATGTTGTTCAACACCATTAACACACACAGTGTTTTTAAGACATTTTAAAAGGCTAAAAAGTCTTGTCTGGATGCCCAAATATAAGAAAGAAGCACTACAGTTTCAGGATTTTGTATTTTGATGTGTTATCATTAGCTACAAACATATAAAAGGTGATAGAGCTCCAAAAGTTTAATAAAGGTTATTGCTTCCCTAATGGCCTTTTAATAATCTCTCATTCTTCAGACAACATCCTCTACTCCTGCTCTCCTGCTGTGACCCCCCACATCTCCCGCCATCTTACTATTGTCTTCCTTCCTTCCTGCTCCTCCAGGTAGATGTTAGTTGTCTCTCATTTCCTTCCTCCCTCACACTCCTTGTCTCCGTCACCCTACCCTCAAACATTTTCTCCCTACGTTTTGCAGCCTTTTCATCCCCTCAGTCTGCTCAGTCTTATCTGCTGACCCCTGCAGACGAGGCTAAATTGGTTTTGAACTTATTGAGTGTCACATAATGGGGGAGACAGTGAGTTCTGAAGCCTTATTCCGACATCCAGAGAAAACAAAGTAGTAGACGTGGTGAACAGCATCACTGAACTGAGTTGTAAACTCTTTCTTTCTCTTAAAACAGGTGGAAGTGAAGGAAACCTGCAGGGTGAGATAATTCCCCTTGTTTCCCAATGCAAATATGCAAATCAGCTTGTGTTCAGAGTTTCTCGCTGCCTACACGTTCCCCCACCAACTTCCTCAAAGTAACATTCTGTGTCTGCTTTATGACGTACAGTCATCACCAGCAGCCTGCAGCTCGCTTCGTGATGTGAGGAGCCAAATGAAGTTTCCTCCAGAAGCCTCAAAATGGCAGATGATACTGTAGCTGCTGTCGAGGCTTCACAGGAGCAATCTAAACTTCCCCAATTGGCAGCCATGTTGGGAGGCCGACACTAAATTCAGGAGCGGCTGTCTGGTCGGCGCTGCAAACATCGTGGGGACAAGCTTTTGTGCAGTTTCCTCCAGGTACACACAAAATCATGTCACAAAGCCACAGAGCCTTAGTCAGAGATTCAGGTTCAGTGTTAACAATCCAAAAATCCCCTAGCGGCCACTACAGGCTGAATGACTCATTACATCCCATAATACAAACCTATTGGCAGGAACAATCAGAATAATAATCATTTTGCTAATCTTGGTGCCTCACCAGTGGGTCATTAAAATGAAAGGCTTTATGCCTTCTGGAGAATCAATATACTCATCCAATTTAAAAGCAATCTGCCCTTTAGATTATGAGTTGTGTGTGCAAAGGTGACAGTCAGGCCTGAGGATGACGCCTGAGTAAAGGTCAGAGGTCACCAGTATCAGTAGGATTCACCCTGAAGAGACCACAAATACCCTCAGCACATTTCATGGATATCTGACCAATAGTCGATATATTCAAATATAAACGTTCAGTTATATAGTTGGGGAGGAGAGGTGAGGAGGGGGGCTGAAGGGGTGAGGGTACCTTTAACTATAGATAACACTAGTGGTGAGTGACTGAAGTGTGTCTTTCTAAGTTTGGTGTACTGACCCTTTTTTGGGACACACCAAAGTACCTTGTTATTTATGAATGAGTTTGACAGATGAACTGAATAACTGACCAGCATCACTTTTCTTAAGCATCATCGCTGGCAGGAGAAAGAGAGGAAGAGGAAGGATCACCAGCTGCACACACACACACACACACTCAGAGGAGGATTGATTTCTGCCCCTCTGCGAGGGTATCAATATGGCCGCCGCAGTGCGTGGCTCCACTGAGCGTGACGCAGCAACTCAGCCACATCAAAGCTGCAGACTCCAAATCTCATGCTGGCCGGACACCGGCCGGCCCACCGCATGGGTGGACAGCCCAGGCTGCAGTGCGCTCTGGGAAACAGTGTTTTTCATCAACACCCAATCAGAGACAGCTGTCAGGCGGAACAGAAGGCCGTCCTGGGGAGAAACGCTGATAAAGACATTGACACGGAGACTGGAGTGTGTGTGTGTGTGTGTGTGTGTGTGCACTGTGGGTAAACAAACACACACACACACACTCCTTTCTCTTCTCTTTCTCTGCAGCACACACCACCACTGTGGCCCATAAACTGTGGTTTGTGTGGCAGTTGTCCTAACCTGACCTCCTCAAAGGGAGAGGGAGGAAAACAGAACATACGCTCATTTTCAAATCAGCAGGTTCTCTAATCAACGAAATCATGGATGGTTTTGGTCTTTTTATTGAATTTGTTGAGAACACGAATAAAAATAGAATAATGCCAGAATTCTAGTATATTATATGAGTATAATTTTATACAGTCTTTCCCTATCATGATGTTGAAGTCTATGCACTAAATAACGAACTGGCTACACAGACAAAGAGAATATGTCTTGATAAGATCAATTCATTATTGTCTTTGGTCTCTTTGGTGGGGTAAAAAGAAAAAGATAAAATAACACCAGCCTCATCCGTTAAATCCAGTGAATGGTATCCGTGTTCCTGTCGCTCTGCCGATCATAAACAGAGCAGGAAAGTGATCTCGAACAATCAGTGGTTTCAAAGCAGTGATATCTGCCACTGCACTGTGTGACTGAACCACACTGTGCACTTCTGTTGACATTTTATAAATGTTTCATCACTGACATGACTGATCAGATGAACAAGAGCACTCAAGAGCAGTAAGATCTCTATCGAAGCAAGACCGCCTGAAAACACCAGATTAAAATTAAAATGATTAAAACATGAAATATTAAAATGTGAAGTTACCGAGAAGGGAAGGAAAGAGGACGGAGAGAGCAGAGTGAATGAGAGAGAGGTGAAAAGGGCAGAGGAGGAGGAGAACAGAGGTGGATTAGCTCCAGACAGCATGAAGAAAAGCTCTGCCCGAGGCTCGGCGCTGCTGTTAGGATGCGTTCATGTCTCTGCCTCTGTGAGGAGCTTGTTTGCCAACTGAATGTGCAAATATCTGCGTGTTATTGTGAGTTGTTCTACACGCCTCCGTCCTTCCGAGAACCAAGAGGACCAAGAGAGTCGTACCTTCATACTGGTGGATTAAAGGGCCACTCCACCAGTTTCACATGTCAAAGGCAGTTTACTAGTTATGGATAGTTCAGCATAAAGCTTGTGGAAGCAGTCGTATAATGTCTTCTGTGGCTCTGCAGGAGCTTTGTCAAGTCTGAAAAAAAATAACCCCCTGGGTCTTGGCCGGGGTATGCTTGAAATGAACCAGTTCTTACAAAGTGTGTTTTTTTCCTGTTGAGTTTTGATTCACTCACAAGACAAAATATTGCAAACAGAAGAAACAAACACAATAAGCAGTAACGGGGGGGTAATATAGTAAAGGTTAACTTTGTGCAGCCATCTGGTTCTGGTTTTACATTATATTTTATTTAAATTGTTTTTAATTTCTTAACATTTTTTAAATTGTGCATCCAAACGTGGGAGTATTTTCTGTGTTCTTTTATCTTTTTATTCTTACTTCATTTAAACTGGACTTGTTTACTTCTAAATCTGGTATCTTTTGTGTTGCTTTTCCTGTATTTTTGCACTTTTATATTGTAAATCTTTTTACCTTGCTGTATTTTTATTACCCTGTAAAGCTCATTGAATTGCCCTGGTGTATGAAATGTGCCACACAAATAAAGTTACCTTGCCTTCTGGTTAAGGTCTGGTCAGATTTAGGCACAAAAACAACTTTCTTAGGTTTAGGGAAACATTGTGGTTTTGTGTAAAATGACTATTTCGCTAAGGTTAGGGGAGCTTCATCTACATGCTGACAATAATTTAGAGATCGATCGTGGTCATGCATAAAAAACACCTTAACGTCCTCTGTGGTAGCTAGACTCCTGTCAGTTGTCACCTTATCTAATATGTAATGACTAAATTGGCTCTCAAGTCATCTCTGTATCTCCTGCACCTTTTTAACTGAACCAAAGCATGTCAGTTATCTCTCCTGCTAATCCTCTTAACTGTAAAATAATTTACACGATACACTCTCCCGAGAAATAAATTCATCTTATTGTGAGACGAGTAAATTCTTAGCTGCTTCTCCTAAACTCCCCCTGAGGAGGAGTGAGAAGCCAAAGCAAAGATCAATCACAGAGGAGTGATTCGGGGGTCAAGAGGTGAAGACTAGAGGCCGAAGACAAAAAAAAAAAAAGATGCAGGGGAGGAAGGGGAATTGAACTCGTCTCCGATGTGTTTTCTCTGTGAACCACCCGTGCTGCCGAATTTATGTCCCTACATAACGAAGGCAGCACCCAACACCCTCACCCAACATATACTGCATGTATTAATAGTGCAAGGTGACATTTTCTGGAAGAAGTTCAGACAGATGTCTCTCACAGTGAAGAAGCAGAAACGTAAATGTGTTTCTGAGTCATATTTGAAACAATGTTTGTCATTAGGTAATCTGTGGAAACGGACTTATACAGTAAACTTTAGACAAGGACACACAGCTACATGTACTGAACTGTACCGCACTCATGTTATCTCATCATGTTAGAAAGCTCAGTTAAGTGTCTACATGCAAGGGAAGAGGAAAAGAGGCTAGCCAAAGAACACCTGGCGACGGGATACACCTGGCATCAGATAGAAAAGAAAGCTAATGACTCAGAGCTCTGGAGGTCCCTTGTCGACGGCCTTTAGGGGGTGAAGGTCAGGCATACGTTAAGTAAGTGTCTACATGGCCATGAAATCAGGTTCCTCCAGGTGAAATCTAGCTGTGTTAACCACGTTTCTCACAATCTGTTTCCCTAATTAAGGAAAGCAGGTTTCCCACTTTAACGATGACGTTTAAGAAATTAGAAAGCTGGAGTCCAAATGACTGATTCTGAGGGAGCTGTAAAGACTAACAGAATGAGTTTTTGGAGTTATTGTTTGACACATATGAAGAGTTCGGTGTTAATATGGTGCACAACAGTGGAATTCAGTTCAGTTAATTGAACATCAACGAGATAATCGTGTATGTAACTTTGTGGTTTAGTGTCTATCTTGAGGAGAATATCCTTATTAATATGGTAATGATTCGCCCGGTTCTCCTGGCGAACATTTGAGCAAAGATCATCTAAGTCTAACTTTACTTCAACAACGCGGCACCGATCCCCAGCTGCAGTCCTCAGAAGTTCAGAAATGTCAGATGGTCTTCACGTTAACCTGCAGGTGAACTTGTGCCGACCTGCCTGAGACCTCATGTGCCGTTAAACTGTTATGTACATTAAAATAACTGATCTACTGCGTTTGACTGTTTTGAGCCCACCTCTCCTGGTTGGCACTTCTTCTCTTGGCCTCCGTAATTAGCTTTTAATTACAAAGGAAATGAATGGATGCTTCTCCACTGTCAAACGGCCCCGTTCACCCCTCATTGGGCTAAACTCTCCGAGAGGATTAAACCGGTCTGAAAGCCACTTAGAGAACCTCATGTTGCTTCATACATATTTAAGGCTGCACAGGGCAAGACAAAACGTTGTTAGACGACGGCTCATTGGTTCTCAGCTCGTTAGCTCTCAGTTTGGTGTGTCTCCATAGGAAGTAATGAAAACACAATGATCTCTCAGTTTGAGTCTTTGGCACTTTTCTGGAACTTAATTCAGGAGTTTTTGACAAACACGTTGTATAGTGGAAAGGTCAGGAAGTTACAGGAAAGTTTTTATTTATTTATTTATATTCATACTTTGTAAAATGAAGATTGTGCGCTAGTTGACCGTATTTATTTTAGCTTTGAACATTGGTTTAAGCTTGTGTGGTGTGTGTTTGTGTTTAAAGTCACATTATGGTGTGAGAAAAGCATAAACCAAAGGGATATCAATCAGGTAGTTTGATGAACCAATATGTCACCTGGTACAGCATGATGACACTTAATGGTGTGTTTGAATAGTCCTCATCCAATTGTTATGTTGCCATAAGCCATAATTTCTAATGTTGTAACAATTAACTCACCACATCACATTTATTGCTACAAGGATTAAATATAATGATAAGCTCAGGCTTATTGCTTTTTCTTATAATAATATATATTAATTTTAAAAAGCAATTCTTGAGTTAAGAATAGTCAGGGGTTAAGGTTACATGATATATTCCATATTTCTACTGTCGGGTACCACTGGCTCAGTGTTTACAGTTCTGGTGGATATACATTTGTAGGTGATTTAATCATAACTTATAGAAGTCAGGCGAGTATCACACACAGTGGCTCAGTGTGCTCCATCTGCATCAATGCTGAAATGCTAAAGCTTGTGCTCTTGTATTAAATGGACAGTATTAAACAGTGTGCATGTTGCTTTTGTCTCTCTTCCTGTTTCCAGTGTTTTTTAATGTGTGTGAGTGAAAGTGTTTGAAGTCATGCTGTCTATATTGTAGTCATTAATTAGTAAGGCGCTCGGCAGGCCTGTGTGTTTTGGAGTCATATTGTGTGGACACCTGCTGCCTCCATATGTAGTCCACTGATGTCCTCTCCCTCCCTCTCTCTCCTTTTGATGTCTCTGTTAAGATGTTTTCTAATTGGCTGCTGATGGCAGCATCGCAGGAAGAAAGTCGAGGTCACAGGGTTTGTTCCTCCATGATAACACAAAGCTCTTTGGTACCGGATGCTGCTAAATATTACATATGGTGGTTTGTTCAGGCAGGCGGCCGGCTAAGTCGCACCTCTTCATACATGTAGCTCTGCATGTACAGTTCAGACTGCTGAGTGCATGCTTAATGCATTAATGCAGGTTTAACATCTGAAAAATGTTGCTAGAGCAGAAATAATTATTTTTCACCAGTTGACCTTAAATGCATGAATTGTTCTCTTAAAGCTCCCTCTCCTCCAAACCATTCAAATTCTAAAAATATTGCCCTAGTGTAAAGGTGCTGAATGGAAATAAAATGCTGTGCTTTAGAGATGTGAAAAAAAACCCCATTACTCAACAATTAATTAACCTTTATGCTCTGCAAATCTGAGCTACGTCTCATTATGTTCAACCTTAAACCTCAGTGTACAAATGATTACTTTATTCAATAACATTTCTCTATTTTTCACCTTATAAAGCCTGGATGCACACAACGGTTTCTTTCAAGACTATTGTCACACCTGTAAAGGTTGCCATAGTTAATCAGGCCTTTGATTTCTGACCAGAGGAACTTTTTTCATAGTTGTAAGAACAGTTGGAGGACCCCTCCTCTTTTTATTGTGTTTCTCGCACTGCAAGAACTGGGAACAATCGTAGTTCTTAGAACACCGTTTTGGGGGACTTTAGGGACTCTGCCATCACAAGAGGAACCCTGAGTGACATAAGTGTACGGTGATTGGTCGAACACGAGCCAATGCAGCACCAGCAACTGCCATCTTTAAAAACCTGTGTAGCAGCTCATAACAGTAGCGTTAAAAAATGGACCAAAACACGGACAAATGGAGCGACAGTTGTAGCCGTTGTTGTCGTTGTTGTATGTTGAGCAGAAATGATGTTGCTGTGCCAACCACCGGTCGGCTTTCATCTCTTAAGCGTTCCTATTAGTGGTGTGAATGCAAACTGGAAGAAAAGCCCTTGAAGGTCTGTAGTTCTCGGGGGAGTCCCAAGATAACGCCTAGTAAAGCTGTACCATCTTTCTCTGTCACTAAGAAGATACTATCAGTGCCGTTTCTCAGCCTTGTAGACATGAAGGCTGAGTTCCTGAAGTAGGGATCTGTAGAGGCTAACAAACACCAAGCTGTGTTAGTGATGAACCCAACAATGTTAGTAGTTCTGAGACAGCCCTGTCGGCCTTTGTGTACCTTTGGTCTGAGGCTGGTTTGATCAAGGCCTCTGAGCCCCAGTGAAGGGGAATCTTAACGCTACTCTCGTGGCTGAATGGGAGCCAAATCCTGCATCAGGTTCCAAAACCTGATGGAAAGTCTAAAACCAGAAGAGTGGAGGCTGTTAGAGCAGCACGTTAACGCCCATCACATGTTCAACTGTCACATATGGCTGTAATGTCATACTTGTAGTGAACAATTATATGTCGTCAAGTAACTCTGATTCTTGTTTCTTACCTTTTTGCTTTTTAGCAGTGCAGAATTATTCTGCTGGCCGTTGTTTTCAATCTCCCTGGAAAGGAAGGTCAGCTAAATGTCAATGTAAATTGCTTTCAGTCCCTCTGTTCTCGTCTGTAACTTGGTATAAAGTCTTGTTGGGAGCAGAAGTTGAACAGTGGTCAGTGAAATGTCAGAGAGATTGAGGTATATCAGTCTTGAGGTCTATCAGCAAATACAGACGAGTCTCTAACTGGTAGATGTGATTTAAAAAGACGAGCTGAGCGGTCCCACAATTCACCAGAAACTTTACTAGTCTGTTGCCCACCAGATGGTTGGAATAAAACAATATTCAAACTGACTAGCTGCAGTTCTTGCATGAAACAAACTTAAAACTCTGCGTCACAGTGTCATTTTCAGGGTTAATTAAAGAATTGTGCCTTTGTGAAAAGAAATAAAAAACAAGACCTTGAAAGATTCAGTGCTTTTAAAAGGAGTTCTATTTTTATTCAAACATGACACACAGTTTCATCAAAAGTGTCTCTGTCCGAGGTTCGCTTCACATCTTCAAGAAGAACTCATGATGAATATTTTCACTGGTGTTGCAGTTATTTTTCACTGATTTCACCGGGATTTTTTAGATTTGATAAGATAAAGGATACGGAGATAAAAGAACGAGCCCTCTTTGAAGGCATGAAAAGCAAGGACCCTGGAGTGAACCTTGAGCTGAATTCCTTGCTGATTGCTGAAGCTCCCTTGAGCATGGGGTTGAGTTGATTAATTAAGTCTATCAGCTGAAAATAAATCTTATATACACTTATAATTTTTCCTTTTAAAGTGACATTTTCTTTAGTTATCAAGTAAAATAATTTGACAAAAAAGATCTTACCTCAAGGTCCACTTACTAGTCTTTTCTGGCGCTTTCAGCCAAGTCTCCATCAGCGAATGGAGTTTGCTCTGTTGTCATGGAAATATCTCAGGTCTCATCACGTAAACCTAAGCATGGTTGTCATCCATCTGACGATGTTGAAAGCTCTGGAAAAAGCTAGTAAGAGGACCTTAACTTAAACTACTATTAATGAACTTTCACACTCAAATCACTTCTGCAGAATGCACAGTCTTTCTTGAAAACAGTAGACAAAATCTCGCCACAAGGTCCATTTAGTAGCTGTTCTGGAGCTTTTGATCGTATCACATCATCCTTGTCAACAGAGGAACATTGACTTTCAACTCAGGTCAATAAGGACGAAAAGTACTCAATAAAATGTGATCAACAATCCATCTGTTGATGAAGATCATGCAATACAATCAAAAGCTCCAGAACAGCTACTGAATCAGAATCTGAATCAGGTTTATTGCCACGTAGGTCTCGACATAAAAGGAATTAGCCTTGGTACAGTGGTGCATAACAATAAACATAGTAAGTAGAAAATAATAAATGGACCTTGTGGTGACCATTTAATGCACAATAAGAATGACTTCTTTTTCTGGGGGTTTTGGCTGTCAGACATACGTTTGGGTTTCGGTAACGTCTGATGGGTTTGTCATTTTTTACATTTTAGTGATAGTGCACAAAACAATTCTTTTCAGTGCTCTATGAGGCTCCAGAGAGGCCTCTTTGACCTCTGACCTCACCGTGGACTGGATAATGAAGTATTTTAAGGTGATTGAGGTTCCCAAACTGTAGTGGAGCGCCTCAAATCCTCTTCTGCGTGAGCGGTCGTAGTTCCCTGACGGTGTGACGTGGACTCAGAGGGACAAGATGACGAAAGCGAACAGGAATAGAACAAGGAAGCACAGAGAGATGACGGGAGTGCTTTCACGCTTGATTTCTCTCTCCTCCTATCTCTTATTTATTCAGTGACAGCGGTACCAACCACAGACAGACAGGAAACCACCTTAAAAAACTCTGCTCTGGATACAGGGGCGTTTAACAAGTCAAGGTCCTGTAAGTAAGAACAGGTCCAATGTTCAGCTAAACACTCCGAAAATATTCAGGTTTCCAAATGACGGCTGGTGAGCTGCCAGAGCGGCTTCTTGCCTCAGAGGATGAATACTTCCTCAGCCTCACTGAGAACACTGGGAGCTGCGAGGAAGGGCAATAAAACCACACATCCACAGCGCTCTTGTTTTTAAAAAGACTTTATTTTCATGGTGAAACCAGTGAACGGTTCGTCTGAGACAGTTAATTGCGGCTGTCTGCACCCCCGAGGACGGCCGGCTGCTTTTAACCTCTCATGACAGGCCACCAAAATAAAAGCCTTTAAACTTTTTGGCCAACAGAAGATTTGCTTTTTCACTTCATTATATTTGAACACATTGTGACTTGTTAAGCAGAGCAGGAGGACAAGTGGACTCTGCTGGTCACGTGGGTTAACAGATCCCAAACTATTTCAGTCCACATAATTAGAATATAGAATACAATAAGTTATGAAATGTAAAGTCTTGTCAGGACCCTTTTGGGAATGAGATGATTGATGATCATTAGGGTTGAAGGTTGTCCTGTCATTTTAAAATTCTGACTTCCCTGGAAAACAATGCATCACTCAAACTGATCTCTGTCGCCATAAATGAAGTGTGATTTTAAACTCACAGCTGATAATTAATTTTCTTCCTATCTGATAGATTAAGTGGTGATATTCCTGATAGAACAACAATCCCTATTTTGTGTTGTGTCTTATGTTGTTTGTCTGTAACTCATTGCTGCCTAGCTTGGCCAGGACGCTGTGGAAAGAGAGATTTTCTATTTTTATTTTGTGCTTAAATAAAATCTTTAAGGTGAAAAAAAAACTACGCCAACCTAATTCTCTGCGTTCAGGCACAGAAATATCGTTCTGGGACGTTTAATTCAGCGTTCAGGCGACCGTCTGCACTCGATCCTCTACCTGTTGAACGTAACTTTGCTCTCTGATTTTGGGGATGGAGGCCTGCATGTCTGACAAAGCCACTAAACATCTGCATTGGTTCCATTTACAGTTTTTGCTCTGATAAAAAGATATTTTACCACACAGGTGAACTGTAAAGAATTCATTTGAGTGGGAAAAAGTAACTGGAAGAAATGGCTGCAGGTGGACTCATGTTGGAGCAAGTAAATCAATATGGAAGTTTATTCTAATGCTGTCTTTAGTGATATATTGTTTCCCATTCCTTCCCCCCTCTTTTTCTATCCCCTTCTCTGTCTTTTACCTTCATCTTCTCTCTCAGACTTCTCTCTCTCCTCACTCACATCTCACCTCCTTTTACTTTTCCTCCTCCTAAAAAGACACATTTTACTATAGAGAGAGATGGAAGAATCTCCTTCTCTCCGATTGGCTGCTCTGATGCTGTAATGTGATGTGATGAGAGAGGAGAGCCTTGTAAAGTGTGTGTGTGTGTGTGTGTGTGTGTGTTGGCTGCACTAAAATGAGAGAAATTCTGACAACATTTGTCTTCATTTAGGTCTCTCTGTCTCTCTACATAAATTTGCATGTGTGTATGTAAATGTTGAGCAGCCCTGTGGGAGTTCACTGTGACAGCTTCCTGTCCCACCTGCACACCAACTAAACTATTATTCACTGAAATGTCTCTGCTTGTCTTTTCAGACCCCCATACAAGCAGACATATATTTAACTTTTAAAATGTTTCTTAAAAAGTAATATTACACTAAACTGAAAGTAAAACTTTGTCAGAATGAAAAGTCGTCTTCAGGTCCGGCTGGAGTGAAACTTGGGAGCTGGTAGGTTGGAAGAATATGACTAACGAAACTGTCCTTCAAGAGAACCACAGCATCCGTCATTTCAGAAAAAACAACAACATATATTTCGGTTCAGGTGACAGCGACCTCTAGCAGCTGAAGAAATTATGATTGTTGTCCGTCCGGAGCGAATGAGGAAGTAGTGTGATGTTCTTATAGAGCCACAAAGTCCCACAGAGGGAGGAGGTTGATGGCAAGATGGCACCGTCCCATGTTGACTCCATGGATGTATGAAGAGAGCTGGATACAGCGTCGGAGGCGGGGCCCCGTTCATTCCTTTGAAAGTTGCTCAGTGGCGCACTAACGTTTTCTATAGCCCCGCCTCCCAGCCGCTTTGTCTCGGGTTCACTCACATGAACGACAGCGACTCTATAACTCAGGATTTGGCTATTAATGCATTTTACAACTTTTAGGACATAATGATTTAAATAAGGGCTGTTTAACTGTTCGTACTGGCTAGTTGTTTTACCTCAGATTTACAGATTTCACGTCTATGGGAAAAAGTCTCTTGGGGACAGTGTGCATCCATGATGGACCCGGAAGTTGTAATTACACGGTTTGGCCACTACGTCAAATTAGCTTCAAAGCCTGACGCACTTCCTGGGGGCTCGCTCGCCATGAGCTACTCTCCCTTGGTTGGTTCAACAAGCAGCAACCAGTATTTTTTGCCTCCGCAACAAGCTGGATGACTTTCACTGTCGCGTGTTGGGACAGCCATGTGTAAATGCAACCAAGCAGCATTAGAGATGGATTGAAATCCATTTGTTCTGAAACATTCTTTCCGGATGTTAAAAAGGTGTGAAGGTGTCCGTCTCAGTAAGCGACAGTAATAATGCCGCCTCCCTACGACACAAGTTAAACAAATTACACAAGTTAAACAAATTACATCTAAATGCTACTAAAGACATTAAATTTAACATTTGTTTTCCAATATGCAATGCCGATCAATAATACATATACACAACAAAAGTCAGTGAAGGCACATCAGGCGTTTTCTCTAAATGTTTAACACTGATTTTTTCTGTATTTCTGTGCCTCATGAGTCTGATTTCTTGTTTCTTTGTTTCTCTGACTGCTCTCTCATCTTTTAGCCTCTTTCCCTTTTTGATTTCCTCCACTTGTTCTCACGCTCTGCATTCTTCCCCATTTCCTCCCGGAGATTTAAAGAGCACGACGGTTGCCCACCGCAGTTCACTCATTTTGAAACTCAGTGCCGTCGATTTCTTCTTGTGTCATTTCAATAAAGAAGTCGAATCTTTCTGTTCTCTTCTCTTAGTTTCATCTCTGCAAAGCGGAAAATGTTCAGACGTCCGTTTCACAGAAGACAGACAGAAGACTCCTGTGTTCCTCTTCAATCAGACCACCACCCCCCCTTACATTTACATTACCCTCACTTCCTGCTGCTGTCACAAATCGATGCTCAGTGATTGGTCAGGACAGGGAGGCTCCGGAGAGCAGAGCCAAGGTTTCTGTGATGATCAGAGATGTTAATATGAAACATGTTGAGCTGAAGGCTGAAAGGGAGGAGATCTAGTCACAAACACAGTCATTACCACTGCACGCTGCTGGGTGATGTGACGATTTACTGGGAGAAAACAGAAATGTGTTCTACTTTTCTGGTGACACAGGTTGGGTTGCGTTGTAGGCTACAAATCGTCAAACAGGACTGTTTTTATGGCAATATTGGAATTGTTAGGACTGTTGCACCAATGTGCTGAAGTGTTTTAGTGGATTTGGTGAAGAGCTAGCTACAATTACTGAAACTGTGAGAATTACAAACAGAAAAAGCCTTTTAGTTTTAGGCTGCCTTCTGCGCCCTTTTTACACCCATCCACTTGTATTAGATGGAGGCGGGAGGAGGTGTGTGTTGCATGGCTGGGATGGTGCCCATTACAAAAGAAAATACAAAATCGACTGCTGCACGTGTGCCCTTTATTGAGTATCTGGCTGGTATCAAGACTTTTTCCCCATTTGTTTCACATTTTTATTATTACTTTTTCTTTTCTCCACCAGACACTGCAGTTTCTCCCCATTGACTGTAAAATAAATATATATATATAGTTTGAAAGAGCAGAAAAGCCTCTCTGTGTTTATCTCCATCTGACCTTGGCTGTCGTCCCTCCTCACCCTCACAGTGAGCCTCTGCAGTGACGTGTGATGTTTAGTCTATATGTTTTAGTGCTCGCGGACGGTTCGCTGCAGACTGGGGAAGAAAGTTTTTCCCCCTGACAAATCTACCTGCAGCTTAGTCCGGTTTGAAGGCCTCTCTGAGACAATCCAGCTTCAGTAGGATGGAGAGGAGTGTGATGAGTGACTGATCCCAGGTGGTAGTTGGTAGTTGAATACGTAGTTCTTTTTCTATTATTTTCACAAGTCGAAGGACAGTCATGCTGTATGTACTGTTGGCGTATTGTGATATGTGTATTTTATTTTTTAACTACAGTGTGGTTTTAGAGTTTAGAGCTATAAACTCTGTGTGCAGCACATCCGTCTCATGCTCTGAATTGGAAATATGTTAAATTGCATCGTCCGTATCAAATAAATTGAAATTAAATTAGATGTCAGGTCAAGTTACTGTATTCATAAAGCACTTTTAAAAACAACACACACTGACCAAAATGCTGTTTAATCTTAAATCTGATTTGTTGTATTATGTAATCATGCACTAATCGGCTCTTTAGCTGATAAATGCTCCACTATGTTCACCAGATACTTGGTAACTTGAGAGAGGAAGTACTGATCCAAAATGGTAATAGGACCACCGGCTGTTCCTCCATCTCCTGTGTAACAGTGTGTGTTCTTGTCAGCATCACAGAACAATCTGTAACACAACACACTCGCTCTGGACACACACATCCACAATCTGCCTCACGTTTCCAACATGAAGGTGGAACTGGATACTGTTTAATGTGAAGCAGCTGAGAAGAAAACTTTCTCAACAAGATCTGGGAACATGGGTACATAAACGTCCAAAAAACACAAGCAGTCAGGTGATCAGACAGGTTGTAAAAGTTTGACAAAAGAATTCATATCATAATGTCCTCTAACTCTGTTTTTCTGGAGCTTTCAGCCATATCTCATGGCCTTCATCAGCGGGTGGAGTTTGCTCAGTTGTCATTGAGATAGTTTACATCACATGACTTAAGTATTGAATTTCTGTCAGTTGATGAAGTGGGTTCATGTGATTGATTTAGGTTGTAAACGTGTTGATTTTGAGAATCTGAAGGACACTGGATTGATTGGACTCCCCGTTATTTTCACTTCTGTCAACATATTTCCCAAACAAACACAGTTTAAGCAGCTGATTGTTTTAGTGTCTTGGCTCATGTATTTCCAAAGCGTGATAACCCTAAAACCCTCTCAGAGTACAGTCTGCCCCTCAGGGACAGTGGACTGGGCTCCTTGTTGTGGTTGAACTGATGAAAACAGCAGCAGCAGATTCTTACATAACAGAGGAGAGTCTGTGGAGGCTTTTTGCTTTAATTGTGTAAAGTGGAATGAACATAAAGTTAAAAGCTGAACAGAATACAAGATAACCAATCAATGGAAGACAAATCTCTCTGGCTACTGTCCATTAATTCCACGGCAGGAATCGTTGTAGAACCGGCCGGGAGCTCCTCGTCTCCTCTGTAGTGGAGGCTGGAGCTCAGTGGTTTGGTTTCTCTCAGGAGGCCTCGCTGCTGCTGTGAAGGCCCACAGTGCTTCATTATAGACCTTCAAGCCTTCTCTCAGCAGCACCGAGCCTGTGGAGTAATAACACTGTAACTGTAACTGCTGTAGCCTTCTGCTGCCTGCTGCTGCTGGCGTTTCATATCCAACACACTAAAGGATGATGTATTATTTCTTTTGTCATTGTAGTGAGGTCTGTTGTGATGGACAGAGTGCATATTCATTATTGTAGAATGTGCCTGTGAGCACTTTCAAAATCAAAAGGCTTTTTTGAAAGAAGGTTTCAATTAGGGGTGGTCTAGGGGTGTCCTGATCAAGCTTTTTGGCCCCGATCCTGATCCGAGTCCTTTAATATATCTGCCGATGCCAAGTGTGATGCTTGTATTTACTTGGACATCTCCTGATGTGTTCAGGCTGATCTGATCACGTTGTAATTGTAAAGCCTTCCGCATTAACGTGAGTTTTTTTTTCTGATCCAAATAAGATATTTCCTCATACAGATCTCATGTTGATACCACGTGGAAATAAGCCCCCATTCAAAACTCCTACATAAAAACTGGCCTTTTCTGAAAGCAAATGATGAACAGTTACCTATACTGTGTTTGATTTTATTCCCATGGTCATTTTCTTTTGAAATCATTGAAATGAAAGTCACACCTGTACTGAATATACCTGGAGCATGAATTCATGTTGAATGAGTTGAGGATTATGACTGATATTGGTGGCACTGAGAGACATGTTGGTTACAGTTTGACAGTGGAGACCGACGAGTGTGTAGCAGTGGTGGTGGCAGCTGTCTGGAGGCTGCAGTGGATGTTGAGTGGGGGATAAAGTGGAAGAGTCACTTTGCCAACAAATCTGCATTTCTCAGCACTTTCAAACCGAAGCGCTTCAAGTTTTCCCTCAACAGTCACATACGGTCTCTACCCCTCGTTTTTTTATTTATTTTGCTTTCTTTCTTTAAACACACAGAAACCATCTAAATGCTCTCTGGTCTTCCCAGTAATCACAAGTTGAGAGGGAATGGGATGAGTCAGGCGGGGCGAGCGCTGCCGAGCCTCGCTGTAAGGTCAGGCCACGGGGCTTTATAAAAACTCTCTCTGAGCTCCAGCTTTAGATCCGCCGTCCTATTCTGAGTTTATGTTCAGCAGACCGACCCGCAGAGTGAGATTAAGACTGAGCGTGCCCACGCCGTGTGAAGGGAGACTGAACAGGAAGTCAGAGCTGCTGCAGGGTGAGACAGCAGCTGATTTCTCTGAGGGCTTCTCTTTCTCTCTCTTGATCTGAGCTTTAGGGACGTTTTAGAGGAGCAGCTTCTAATTTCAAATTATACAAACATTAGTGCATATTGATTAAAATACTGTGAATTTGTAGCTGTGAGATTAGTTTTATCTTCTTTGCCATGGCTGGAAACTGGCGGCAGACCAAACAGAAGAGAAAGTTACTGTTACGCTCTCCGCTGATGATTTTTTAGTTTTCTGTCACAGCTTTCTTGTTTGCTGTAGTGGTTTGTGTTCATCTGTATTTCCTCCTCTTGTTTGCTGTGAGGTGGCAGCAGTTTTTAATGCTTTAGGCTGCTGACTCTGATCATAAAGTCACATTGAGGTCTTTCAGCTGTTTATCAGGGACATTAGTGTCAATCAACAGATATCACAGATCTTTAGACCTGTTAATTCATGTGTTTTTCATGCAGTCTCTTCTACTCTTCTGAACTATATTATGCAGCTGAATTTTGTTCAAACTTGTTGTTGTACTACCCAGCGTATTCACAAGTGACTAATATAATGACATGTTTAAAAAATGCCCGGGGGGGGATCCAACAATCACGGCCAGTTTACGCAGCGATTAGCACGACGCACAGAGGTGAGAGAGTAGGCAGGGTATGAAGTTTTCCTTTCTTTTTTGATTCTTTACACCATTACTTCTGTCACTTTTCACGTGTACGACATGTGAGTGTACCATTCATTGCATCTCGCCCCTCTCTCTGACGGCAGGCTTCGAGTGGTCGTACTGTGCTGACCATTTGAAACAGGTTTAAACACTTTTGGTGTCTTTACACGTGGCTGTGCAGCACTGGAAACAGATGACCTCGCTTCAGCCATTCCCTGACCTGAAATTGTTTGGAAAGATGAATTTAAATAAGAACATTTTCTAAAACGGTAACAAAACATGATCCTATCCTCAAAAAACTTTCCACTGAAAGTCAGTTGAATTATTGCTCAGACTCAGACTAGTGAAAAGTAAGCCACAGTGGAGAGCTGAGCCTGACAAGCTGAGATATTTTCAAATGGCCACTGTACAGAGTAGAAACCCTTTGGATTAAGGTAACAACATGACCTTTCTTCTGCCCCCACCCTCACGACAAACTTTACATGTAAGACTAGGAGAGCGGTCTCTCCATTTCCCTTTGTCCAATGATTTTGTTTTCGCACAGAGTGCCGGTTTTGTCTCTAGATTTCTGCTCACAATCAACATATTCTCAGATAACTTCAGGGTTTGTTTTCCTTCTTCATTCAGCATCGAAGCAGAATAAAAAAAGAATTTCTGCAGAGAGAGAGAGAGATAAGATAACCCTCCACAGTAAACAGAGCCAAACTTGAGTTGTGTTTTTGTTCTTCTATCCACTGAGCCGCGGTGCCTCATGTTACGCTCTGCTTCCTGATGAAATTTCCTCCAGTCAAGATTCTCTCCGAAAACTTTACTGGCACGTCCGTGTCCTTTTATTCAGTGCGTCTCTTCAAGCTTGGTTTGTTTCTGTAAAGTTTAGATATGAAAAAACAACTAAAATATAATTACATACAGTGTCCATCAAAGCAGGACAGAGGTAAATAGACTGTAGCTGCACATTCTACTGATATACTCCTTTAAAATATTCAGACAGAGCTGAAATAGTTGGGACATAAAAATTAGATTATTCTGGAAAGTTCAGCCTTGTGTTTCCATGCAGCTGCCTTCTGGGGGTTGTTGTTGTATCGCACTGTGTGAACAGTGAATAGAGTTATTCAGAGCTTACACAGCATTACCCAGCCTGTGTTTTCAGCTCAGAAAATACACTAAGATTTAGAAACAGATAGAAACACGGAGCTGCATGTGGTTGCAGGTATTGATTTCTTCTCGTCAATGATGAAAAGTCTGAAACTGAAATATTAAATTGATGAATTTAAATGATCTGCTCTGAAAATGTTATGTGCGTTTCAGTAAATCTTTCAACACAGAAGGTCACGCTAACTCAACATGATATCAGGAGGGGTTTCAGCGTTGAAAAGCTGCTGCCAAATGAGGATCAAACATTGACATCCGGGGAGTTTTTAACATGGAGAAGGTTATTATTGACTCCACGCTGGTATCAGGACAGATTTTAAGTGACATCCACAGATTTCTAAATACCTAGTTGATTAATTATCAAGTAGAAGTGGAGGGTAGTTGGTGCAGACTGTGAAACCCTCTGAAACAAACTCTGGATGTTGGGCTACATAAATGAAACTGACTAAAATGTTCATCTTGATCAAAACATCGAGCCAGCGTTGATTCAATATTTAAAGCAATAAATCAAGTCAATATCTATGGTTGGCTAGTAAAAAACAGTCAGGCCAATATCTCTAGAAATAATGTCCATATTGAAAGACTCCACATCTCAGAATTATGTCCAACTTTAGTGCCAGTGAAGAAAGTAGTGTGCCCTTTAAGTAGCTTGGTAGAAAGTAAACGGGGGTCGTGGTGGATTGACGTGCAGCACGACAGCCTTTCTTGCAGGGGGACTGGAGTTTAAGTCCCGTCACAGACCTGCAATTAACGTTCATGTTTTTATTTTTTTATATTTCTTTTACCCTGGTTGCCGTGCACAGGTATTGTAGAAAGTGAGACTTAGACATAAACAAGCGTAACACAGGGTTTTTTCAGAATTGTCTAATATCGACATTCTTGTCTGGTGATGGAGGATTGGAACGATGATGGTGGCCAACTTGAAGTCATATATGTACTTCAAACCACTCCTGCAGCATAACACCCTTCTCCACCTCTCCATCCGAATGATCATTATGTTTCAAACACCCAAAATATGGCTCAGTACTCTGCTTCCTGTCTGGATCCTCATCCATGAGCCCAGTCAGTGAGCTAGGACAGAGCGGTTTGGTAGAGCAGAAGGCTAAAAACCTGGAAAAGTGTAACGTTAAGTGCTTGCCGCAGCTGGTTCAAAATGTATTTACCTCTAATTTAAGTCTTTAAAAATGAACATTTGACCACCGCACAGTGCCAGTACTACACCTTGATGAGCAAATAGTTTTGAACATGGCCTGAAGCATGCTCTTTATAAAGCCTTAATTCTTTAAATTACCACAAAGACACACCATCCAGGAAGTATACTATACTACTCTATTTTTCTACAGAGAAGTTGGGCATTTTCTTTTTCATTTTAATACAACTTTTCTTTGTAGACAGCAGGTAGACTGCCTTTTTTTAAGACATTTCCCCTCTGGCTTTATCATTCATTTATCATTGTGGCTGTTGCTAAAATGTGTTTTAGGCCATAGGCAGCCACAGCACGCCAGACAGCAGAAAGCTGGATTTCTCACAAACCAAAGAAAAAGTAATGATATCATGTCATTGTGAGAACTACTAACAACAAAACTACTGACTGAGCACAAAACCAGAGTGGAGATCAGTCTGCAAGTGAGGATTTGAGAATGCAGAGACGGACGCATGTAAGTTTTGTACGGAAGCGTAATGCATCCACCTGAGAAAAAGATTTTTGCTCAGTTTTTCTGAATTAACGAGATAATTATCTCAGAATTAGGCGAAAAGTTGTCATGAATAAAAACATCTGAGATACATCAAAATCCCAGGAGAAGCTCTCATTTACGTGAGAGCTGGATTTCATGTTGGCAAACACGTCCCGCCTGTCGAGTTTAATCCAGTTTCATTTTGGTTTGGGTTTGAGACATTGGGAGATACTTGTTTCTTTAAGTAATATAGATGGTATTAGTATTAGTTTGTTGACTTTGCATGTAACGTGTAACTAATAACTTATCTGTATTGACCCCGTATGCTACTTGAAATCATAGCACTGTTGTTGAAAACGTTTCTCAGAATTTTGAGATAATTATATCGTTAATTCAGAAAAACAGAGCAAGCGTTTTTTTTCTCAAGTGAATGCATTACGCTTCTGTAGTTTTGTGTCAAAGCAACAACATAATTACGAGTGAGGCTCAATAAATTGGTTTTACCAGCAACTCCACATTAAGTCAAATGATATGAATGTTGCACAGTTTGGGCAAATCAATCTGTTTTAAATCAATTGTCAAGCAAAAAAACACCAAAGATTCTCTGGTATGCTGGTTTTCTTTCATATTCACCAAAAACCAATTAACTGATTGTATCAGAGTATCTGTTCAAGTGACTCATCTACTACAGTAAACACATATACAGACATTTAAATAACATATATAAATACAAATGCAAAGCTGATGGATGTTCTTGGAGCCCGTTGGGTTTGATTTTGCTTCTTTTGTGTCTTCCATCATTGGAATTTATTACTGCAATCCGTTATCATTTCACCTCAGTCTCACTGCTGTGTAAATAAACCCCCCTCAGCAGAGAGTGGGATTACCATCAGTTCATATGTATCCGACTGCCTCCGCCGCCCCGTGGAGGTAATACGTCTTAATATCATTTAATAAATGTATTCAGCAGATATCTGGAGACCACATTAGAATGAAATTGCTTCAATTTAACATGGTTAGATCGTCCCCGCTGTTTATCATCTGCATACTAAAGCCAGATACATTGATCATGATTAGTTTAGATAAATGGTCTGTTCTGAGACGATCAGGAACATCTTCACCATGAACTCACACGTTATAGACGGGCTAAAGAGTGAAATACACTGGTTCAAATGAAAACTAAATACGTTAAGTATTGAAGTAACAAATAGTGTTTAGAAAGGGTCGAAACGTTTGTGTCCAAGTTCAAGAAGATAAACTGAACATGGTAATGATGTTGTGATAGATAGATAGATAGATAGATAGATACTTTATTGATCCCGAGGGAAATTAAGGCATCCAGTAGCTTAAACGACACACCAATACATGCAAGAATATAAGACTAAAAACACAAAAACACAGCCGTGAAGTGACAGTATATCCACCAGATCTACTACAGAGAGCTGTCACTATGATGTATGTGATTAACAGTGCAGGTAGTGCAGATGTAAGGTGATTAAAAACTAAAAACAGTGCAAGAATACTGCGGATAATATAAAATAAAATACAATTAAAGATATATAAATAAATACTTTGCAGATTGTGCATTATACCGGTCTGTAGCTGTGCATCTCCTTTATTTGTCCCCTTCTATTTACATGGACGTCAGTAGACAGAATTAAAGTGAGAGTTTGTTGTGATCCCCGGCGAGGTTTCTGGGGAAAAATCGCCAAGTTATGATAATTATATTATCACATAAAATATATATATATAGCCTTAATTAATAATGCATGGATTCATCATCAATTTAAAGTGACTGCAGCTGTCTTTGATTTCTGTAGTTTTTTTAAAAGCATCATTAAAACCATAAGAGACACCAAGAGAAACTGATTAACCGGAGTAAGTCGTATACTTGTTATAACTTCATTGTGTGTTATATGAATGTTAGCAGGTCTCTTCACAAAACTCTAAAAATAAACTATATGACAGGCCTCTATGTTTGAAAATTCAATTCTGTCTGAAACTACCACAGGACATTAAATTAAACATGACAGGGCGGCCAGTTTTATCATGAAGAAAATGACTTATTAAATGTAATTGGTCGATGAAACAGTTTTGAAAATATTTTACAGCGCTGACCTTTAATTGAAGGTTATGGTTTACGACCCATCTGTTATCAGTTCAAAAACAAGCGTGCAGCTAAAGTTCAGGCAGTTAATTAATCATTATTTGTGTTTCTTGAGTGGAGGATGATTGGCTCGGGGGGGATTTTCACAGCGATGAACGCAACCAGCAGAAGCGATGCTTCGCATGTCAATATGGCTGCCGTGTGACAAAGTGAGGAAACAGGCGGTGAGGACAGTAAATCTGTCAGCCAGAACAAAGCAGGATGTTTCTGGTGTTTTCTTTTTCCACCAACCACAATGTGTTTTTCTGCTTCTGGTGCTTTTCTTTAATTAGATTAGATTAGATTAGATTAGATTCAACTTTATTGTCATTGCACATGTCACAGGTACAAGGCAACGAAATGCAGATAGCATCTAACCAGAAGTGCATAAGCAGTAAAATAACATAAATATGAATATAAATATACAGGGTATGGGATGATATATGAATATTTACAGTATATACAGAAAGTGCAGAATGTGCAGTTTGAATGTACAGTAGTGCAATGGTATTATTAGTGCAAGCAGATTAAAAGAGAATACTTAATAGTGCAGTGATGACCTAAACTTTGACGTACAGACTCTCATTAAATGTCAACAAAATACTATAGTACAGTCCTGCTATTAGGGGGTTTCAGCAATAAGGGATGTAGTCAGTTCTGCAGTGTATTTCAGACCCCACACATGTTGAAATGAGTCCTTGGTGAGCAGTTTGGACGCAGTTATTTTCCCGTAACACAGCGCCGTGCTTGCTTTAAGCCTCACACATTATTTGGGCTTTGAAGTGTGTGAAGTCTAGTCTCTCTGCCTTCAGTCGGGTTGAGGAGCGGTCCAGCGTTGCTTGGTGACATCCTGGCTGCAGTGCGTGATGGGATTTGCTGCTGACGACGCTGCGTTCAGCCTCTGCCGCCCGCTCGCACACAGAGGCTGTGTGAAAGGAGCTAATAAAAATGTTTATTAAACAATTCTCTGTGGCACCGGGCGCAATTCATCTCCCTCTGCCTCCACCTGCCAAACACACACACACAAAGAAGTTATGTACCTCAGTTATAATGCTGCAGCAAGCGGCAGTGTACTCTCACACACACACACATACACGATGAGTCATCTCTGCTGCATTTAAAGCAGATTTATACAGTGTCATGGTGAAGCTGCTAGAGACGAAGACTCTGCTAACACCCACAGTAAACAAATAGATCCAAAATGGCTCCAACAAACACAGAGAGAACACAGGATGCCAGATCCCATTCTGAAATACCAGCGAGTCAGTCAGTCAGCTGAGCAGATGGTCTGTTGCTTTGTTGGTCAGTTATTTGGTTAATGAGCTGTTTGGTCAGTCGGCCGGTCTGTCAGGCTGCAGGTTTCTTGGCTCGGGTGGCAGAATTATTTATTTATAAAGATCAAATACAATACTGTCTGATGGAAACGGATTTGTCTGTTTTCACTTCACTTTGTTTGCAGTTTAACAAACTGTGTCCACATGCATTTATGCATAATTCCAGCATTGAAAGTGTCACTTAAGTAAAAGTATGTAAGTATTATTAACAAAGAGCCTGAAATGTTTACGTAAGCGCAGTACTTGAATAAATGTACTTAAGGTACATTCCACCACTGCTCACTATACAACAATTTCTGTCAATACACGCTTATTTATTCATGCAATAAGCAGTATCAACTGTACTGCACATCTTCCTCCACAATTACAGCACAGTTCATAGAGATACTGGCAAGACATCCAACAACAGGGAAGAGGCTGAGTCCATCCCGTTGAGTTTGTGTCCTCTGCTGCGTCCGAGTCGACCCCCAAAAACTGTTCACCTTTGAGCCGCTTCCTACACAGTCAGCAATCATCCAGGCTTCCCTGGAACATTATACACCTCTGCCGGTGTCCCACAGTCTGGGCAGAAGACGTTACAAGTTGCTTCCACCCCACTGACAACATCAACTTCTGATTTGACATGCAGGTAACTCCAGCTAGGCCTGAGCTAGCATCTGAGATGGTTTATTTGGGAGCCCTAATCACTCAACATATTGTTGGGGACCTTTGTTAACAGATTGTAAATACTTCCTTTGACTGGTTCTTTTTAAGTCTTTTTAACTTATCAAAACTCCAGATGGGAGTATTATTTTTGGGTGAGTTTAAGACTGGGAGGAAATGTTTTAGTCGAACAATAAAATTAACCAAACTGTTTTGCTGCGGGACATTACAAGGGCTCAAAATCTCATTGTATTGTATGGGACTCATGGTATATTGAATATTTGCTGGTGTTACTGTTTGTTGTAGATGATGAGGGGTTCATGAGTTTTGATTTAAGTCCATGTATCTTTGTGAAGAGTGTGAATCTCTGTGTGTTTGTAAGAGGCGACTCTTACTTGCATCCTGACTTTCTGATGTTGAGCTCCCGGAGCATGAGGTCTGGAAACTCCAGTGTTTTACGCCTCTGTCTGAAGGAGCACGTTCCTCAAAAGTTGGATTAGTGTTGACGGCAGCCTGAAGACATGACAGACATGATGACCTTGTTGAAGCTCCACACCGAGCAGAGAAAGTTGGTGAAATCTCTGCTCGACGTTGAAGAAAAGGTTGAGCAGCTTGTTCTGAAGTGAAGGACGGAGATGAAGTTTTGCTCCGTCGGGAAACAGAAGGAGGCTGCTGACGTCCCTGCAGATGCTGCTGATCCTTTCCTCCGTCTGAAAGCTGACACGTGTTCAGCTGTTAGCGGAGCGTCTCGAGACGCCACACATCCAAATCACCAGCCTCTCAGTCTGAAGACATGCTGCAACCACGTGGCTGAAAACTAGTGGAAGTGAAACCTTCAGACGAACCAGAAGTGATCTGATGTGATCAGGATGAGAGGTTTTTCATTCACCTGATGTGTTTTCTTGATTGATTCACATTGATTTTGTCATATGGTCGGCAGTTGGTTGGTTGGGAAGTTAATTTGTCATGTAGTTGGTTGATTAATCATTTGATTGGTTTGATTGGCTCATCAGTCACTTTGCTTTCTGTGTTGTCGGTTAGTTAGTCAGTCAGGCGTCTGTGTTGGTCATTAATTAGCCGCTCAGTGAGTTTATTAGCCGACGAAGAACTCAGTCGGCATCAAACCCACAAAGAACAAAACCACAGTGTCGGTCGACACGACAGTGAGATGATTCCCAGCACTTTCCATGAATAAATAAAGGAAGCTTTTGACATGTTCTTTGCACATTCGAGACTTTTAAATTTTATTCATGAACTCAACTTCAATACTCTTACTGCAAACATGTCAGTCCTGTTGAGCATCAAGCGTCTCACCCTGACGGCGTCCTCAGCGATGTTTTGACCTTCTGTTTTAAAGCTGCGATCCCGACGCTTACATTTGCTAAATGAGATAATTAGGTTGCTCTGTCTTGGAACATTTCAACTTGCATATTTTTTCATAAAACTAATGTGTCACCCTGAAGAGCGCTGTCGGCTGTGTTTAACAGAGTTCCTACCCTCAGTTGTCTCCTGTCAAGAAATGAGGCTGAAATCTTTCATTTTAAGTACTGCAGGTCTCACAGTTTGCACTCTGGAAGTGTTGAAAGAAAGCTGAGGCATACGGAGTGATGGAGTATAAAAAGAAAATTACTTTTAAGGGCACCTGTCCATTTTCTGTCATTGTTCTAAAATCTACAAACTTTTTGAGGCCAGCCAGGAGCCCCAGAATCTTTATTTATACAACGTATTTTGTGGTGTAAGTTGTATTTTCTTGATTTGTTCCTTCTGGATCCTGGTGTTTATAGTTAGCTTTACTCGAGATCTTGGTGTACTGATCATCACAGGGCAGAACTGTTGTCAATTTCCTCAATGAATTAGAAAGTCTGAATTTTAAAGGGCAACATGTTTTGCCTTCCTTTCTTCTTTTGCTAGTTTGTGTTGATGCATTCACATCTTAAATTCTGTCAGTACACCAGTCTGTTAATAATTATTCTGACTACATTTCAGTCCAGCAAACTTCTGGACCGTTTTTTACGTTTAATAGGTTTTTTAATCAGATGGGAGTAAATGAACAGTACATTTGTTTTGGCAGATATCTATGATTTTAAAAGCATTATCCAACTTGCTTAATCTTTAAAGGACTATTTTATTAACCTGAAGCTCTATTCTACGGAGGCCCAGAGGTGCAAAATGCAACATTTTAGAAAACAGTTAACAAAATAGAAAATTCAACATCATGAAATATAACAGAAAACACAACAGGACTGAATTTCACAGTTTGATTTTATCCAGTACGAAGAAACATCAGACATAGACACTGATCAGTTCCTTTGATTATTCATCAAGAGAGTGCATTTACCTATCCTGATGTTTGGCTGTTTTTATTATGATTCTCACGTGTTAAAAAATCATCAGTTCGGTAGGTTTTCATGAAAAGTATGCAGCCAGAAATTCCATGTTTGGGTGCCAGAATGAATCTGTGTTGGAAAGTGACAATGCTCAGGCACCTGTCAATCAAATGTCACATTCATTTTAAACAGTCATATCTTTGTAATGACACAATCATTTTCAGAATCACCACTGAGACACACTCATTTAGTAAGAGCTCACAAAAAATATTACATTTCTTTTGGAGCCGGCATGTAGTGACCATCAGAGGAACTGCACTTAAAGGTCACATTTGGTTTACAGTGAGTTACTACTAATTACTGATACACCGCTTTTTCTAAACTTAATAAGAGCTGATAATTATATGGAGACCTCACGTTCCCTCTGCAGAGAAATAAAGCATCAGCAGTGAGATTGATTTGAGGAGATTTATTTTTCTGTGTCTGATGGAGGACTCAGCCAGGAGCGATGAATCTTCCAATAGCGGCCTCTTAAATCTGTCTCCTCCTCCTCCTCCTCTCTCTCTCTCTCTCTTTCTCTCTCTCTCTCCCGTCCTGGGTGAGTGCCTTAGCAGGCCGGCTGATTGATGGGTGTAATGGGCTGTCTATGGACACAGCAGCCCGCCAGTCTATCCCTGCTATTCTGACCTGGTTAGAGAACAGCCTGCCTGCATGCATGGCACATAAACCTGAGATTGGAGGAAACAGGAGAAATAACAGGCAGAGGGATGAGGAGAGGAGAGACATATGGGAGGTATAATACTATAAATATCTCTGTTGTAATGAACCAAAATCAATACATAAAAGCCCTGATATTAAGAAAAAAAACAATTGAAAGTCTTCCTCTATTTATTTTTCTCTTTCTGTGTCTGACTCACTGGGTTACAGCAGACATGGGAGTGAGTGTTTTATGCATGGGAGCCGGCCAGCCGGGCTGAGCTCTGCAGCGCCGGGGTTCATTTCCTACAGTTTGTAATATCACCACCTGTATCTCTACAGTTTGTATTATTACTACCTGTATCCCTGTAGTTTGTATTTTCACCCTTTGTAACAATTACTTCCTTGGCTGCTCGCACACACACATGCACAGAAATGACAGGTAATCCTTTCAACTTACAGCTAAGGCTACATCCACACTAATAAAACACTGTTTTAACAACAAATTACTGTTTTAACAAAAACGATCTCCGTCCACACGAGCGTTTTATCACCATTTCAGAAATAATCTCTGTCCATACGACACGCCTGGAAACACATATCACGTGACCATTCACATGCACTGGGCGTGCACGTGCCGGTGTAAACAGGAAGCAGATTGTCTGCTCTGTGGTTGGTCGCTTAGTTAGTTGCAGGAAATACTACGAACGAAGAACAGCGATGGAGAAAAGTCAGAGCAGAGATTTCTCTGCTTGGACCGACGACCAGGTGGAACTGTTACTGACAGGAAGTGATGTGATTTGTTATTAATGATGAATTAACTGCTGAGAATCAAGGCTGGAAAGGGTCACATGATAGGTTCGTAACGAATCAGGGAAGGACACGTCGTGGCTGATAAGACCCAAACAGGAAGTGAACGTGGGCGTCTGCGTCATTGTTTTAAAATGTCTCCCTTTCCGCCCGTCCTCACTAAAACACAGTCAGGAGTTTTCAAACTAAAACGCAGTCAGCAGCGTTTTAAAAGGTCTCAGTTTTAAGGGTTATAAAACGCCGGAGTCATGTGGACGCCAGGTGTAAACGTAGCAAAAGTTATGTGTTTTAAAATAAAAACGTATTAGTGTGGATGGAGCCTAAGACAAAGGAAACACCAGACAAATTCTGTTGAGGCTGCAGAGGTACTCTTAGCAGGTGAGAAATCTGTTACTATGCTGTTAACCTGGGATGCATGCAATGAAAGTACAGAGTGCAGTATAGTTTGTATTTCCACCACATGTAACAGCGGTGGTACAGTATGTGAACTTCTCTGCTGTGCTCCAGTACTGTAGCAATGTCAGAAAATAACTGCCAGTCAGAGACTCAACCATGAGGCAAGAAACAATCTGCTACTGTTGAGTCTGTGGAAGATCATAAAGAGGACTTTTAAATGCTCCATCCAGTGCATCCAGTGAAGAAAGTCCTTTATATTCTCCTCACAGTTCATATGCAACCCTGTTGTTGTTTAATTATGTCTTTCTGTATCTCTGCTCGGGTCTTATTTCCTGTAATATTCGCCCACAAAACAAAGGTACCCACTGGCCACAGCTCCAAAGACAGAGCAGGCCAGTTGTCGGCTTTGCGAGGCTCCACTGCTCTCTCTGTCTTTTCTTTTTTAATTCCCTTCCCATCTCATTGGGGTCTCTTCGTTTGGCAGGAAACAAACAGATCGATACAGAGCCTCGGGTTCGCCTTAAAAAGATAAGCGTGTTTTAAAGCGGACTGAAAATGGCTTCGAGATTTTAAAGAAGGCGGCCGTCTTGCTTTGTTTTTATTGATCATCTTTTTTAAACACACGGCCAATTATGGATGCAGCTGGCCACTGTGGGGAGAAACACGTGGAGCGAGAGAAATTAGATATTACCAACCCATCATCATCTTCATTACCACGAGCTCCTCTTTACCCCCGAGGGCTTTGGAATCACGATGAGTGTTCGTGCTCTCTGTTTCAGAGCACGAGCCAATAAGCCCCCCCCCCCAAATTACTAAAGAAAGCCTAGTTATGGAGAAGCACTATGAATGTATAAACTGCAGCTACATCAAGGCCTTAAAAGGTCAGTTCACACCCCAAATAACCTCTCTCACTTACCCCATGGGTTAAACACTTGCTGCCAAATTGTCAGTTAGAGAAGCCAGAATTGAAAATGATTATCATCTACGAAATCTGTTGTTTGAGTATTAAACACTCCAGTGCTGAAACCATCAGTCAGTTAATCGAATAGTCAATCAGTAGGTATTAAATCAACAACTATATTAATCATCTTTGAATTGTTTTCAGTAAGTTAACTTTATAAAAATGCCAAACATTCTCCAATCTGATCAAAGGATTCGTTGTTTTCCTCTGTCTTATACTAGTTTAAGCTGAACCTGATTGGGTTTTTCAGCTGACAAATAAAATCAATTAGAAGACGACACCTTGGGCTATGAGAACACGTGTCTTCAATTTCTGATATTTTGTTGACGAAACATTTAAAATACCAGTTTAGATTCACAGAGATTGCAGTGATTTGCAAACGAAGTGACCCAGTTTCCATAGTGCAGAAAAACAACAACCCCATCACCAGAGAAGGATGTTGATGTTGGACGACGCTGCAAAACGTCTAATGCTAATGTTCTTAACTTTTCTTCCTACAAAATCCATGCATGGTGTTTATACACCAGTGGTGTATAAAGTACCTGAAAGCCACACTTGAGTAAAAGTACAAGTATCTCATCAGAAAATGACTTTGGTAGAAGTCACCTGTTGTAATATTACTTGAGTAAACGTTTTAAAGTATCTGATATTTGCTGTACTTAAGTATCAAAAGTAATTTTCTGATATTAAATGTACTTAAGTATTGAAAGTAAAAAAACAAGTAAATGCTGTTAATACAAAAAGCAAGCAGTCAGAATTTTGTGAATTATGACGTTTATTCTTTTAAGTACACCACCTTAAAAATGGAGCGTACGTTACACTTGAACCTCACTGTACTTGAACTTGCACTTCACTGGAAATTCACAACTTAAAGAATTTACAGAACAAAATCCTTTGTTTTTCCTTCCCTCCCGTTCCTTTATTCGTCCTTTATTCGTCCAAAATTGAAGCTTAACCACGCTTTGAGAGCACTTGTTTGCACTCGCATTAACGTGATTAACCAGTGATATAACTTGCTAGCTTGCCAAACCTGCTTGCTTGCAGTCTGTGTTCCAACATCATTAGGCGACCAAATTTCTTCCGATTTTATTTTGTAGTAACGATGTAACGAAGATGCTTACGGGAAATGCATCCGAGTAAAAGTACACATTTTATTTGGAAAATGTAGTGGAGTAAAAGTGAAAGTTGACAGAAATATAAAAACTGTAAAAAAGTAAAGTACTGATACTTCCAACAAATACTTAAGTACAGTACACCACTGATGGCAGCTACAGTATGAATAAGAAAGGGGAAAGATCATGGTTATGTCATATAAACTATGGTTAGGCAGTTAAAACTGTCAGGGAGGTTAGGGAAAGATCGTGGTTACGGCTATTAAAAACATTAATGTCAGGCCTCCTGCATGAACATCCTTACCTTCTGCCTCCCTACATTAAGGACAAACTACTTCCTGTATCTGCACTGAGTGTTGGAGTTGGATGTTAATCATCTTCCAGCCGAGGGATCAGAAGAAGGTATCAGAACCTTCATAGAAACTTCTCAAACCACTCCTGCATTATAGTCCACCTCTCCTCCACTGATCCATGTGTTTGGTTTATTCCAAATGCTCAGATTCACAGCTTCTGTCTCAATCCTCATGTACATCCCTCTGGTTTTTGCATGCTTGGTCAGAACCACTCTTTCCTAGCTGACAAAGAGGGCCCCAAACCCAGCTTCACAAAGTCTCCTTCAGAAACCTGTGGTTGGATTCAAAGACTCCACTGTATGTCTGTGTTTTTACACTATCGTTGCTTTTCAAACACGCTTGTAGGGCCTATTGTCAAAGAAGGCAAATGGAGTTCGGAGTCCTCCTCTGAACTTATAGTTTATCTGGAAAAACAGTGAATGATCCTTAACCCTACTTGGCTGGTAAAACAATGAAGATGGAAATTTAGTTTCTTGCCTTTGTACACGTCATTTTATCTCAGGCCTTTGCTCAGATCGCATTTCCATTTCTCTGCTCACATCTTTACTCCCTTTCTTTCTTTCTTCCTCTACACATCTGCCTCTTTCTTCATTTCTATCTAATATTCACACACAATTCACAACACCATGTCTCACATTTCCGTCTCTGTGCCTGGTGATCGTTCCACTCTAAAGGGCAGCACCAGCAGCGTTTTGTATTTGTGTGTGTGTGTGTGTGTGTGTGTGTGTGAGCGGACAGAAATAGCAGCTACACCAGTGCTTTTTATCTGTTGAGAGAACTCAGGCCTTATCGACCATCACTGACGCTGCAGACAGAGCAGAGCCTGGCGGAGAACAATAGCCGTGAGATGCACAGATACTTGGCCTCAGAGCATCCGGGAGGAAGAGCCGCGTCAGGTCATGTGACCAGGAGTCACTTTATTCTCCAGGTACAATGAAGTCTCATGAGACTCACTGACTTTGAAAATTCTCAACATTTAGAGACGCAGCAGAACATGAATGCTTTCAGTTCATGTTGTGATGTGACAGTAACTTATTTCATGTGTAATAATAAAGTTTGGTTGAATTGACCAGCTAAAAGGTACCACTGTGGATACTGAAACATGGAAAAGGACAACGGGACTTCAAATACAGAGGAAACCCACAATGAGGGATCAGTTAGTAGACCAGGACCACCAAATGTACCAAAAGTTTGACCGTGGTAACTCTGGATTCTGCTCGCTAGAAGTCGGTATTTAAACATGTTTCTCTTGATTTCGTCGTGTCCCTCTTCATCAGTCACGTGTCACTTTTTGTTTATATCGAATTTATAAGATGTGTCGTCAGGGTGCCCTTTTAACCTCAGCAACACAACGGAGCGTCTCTTTGTTTTGGGGCACAGGAAGTGATGTAGCGTGCCTTAGACATCTGCATGCAGTTTGAAATTCCTCCATTAGGCCTGTAGATCTGTGACTTCAGCACTTTCTGGATCGATGGCGTTAGCTCGTTGTGTGGACTCCCTGCCTTTTATGGGATGTATTGTTTGTGTTGGCTACATCACACTGTACACAATGGACCTGACGATGGACTCATTAAAGAACCTGCAGGGTGAAACTTCTCTCAGTCTCACAGCAACACACAAAGGGAACTCATGTTGTCACCTTAATACAATTCAGTTCAATATAATACAGCTGTAATGTAATCAAGTTTCATTTGTGTCCCCTACTCAAGTCGAGCCTGGATGAACCCAAATGTTTGATGATCTAAATCACAATATTAAGTGTATATTTTAATATATACTGTAAAAATGCATATAGAATAATTAAACTGATGTTCCACTGTGTTGCATTATCAGACAAAGTTCTTCGTGTGTGTAACAAGAACTTGAATAACTTCATCATTCATTTGGACAGCAGAACTTTGTAAAATGCAAAACTTACATGATCATATCATCACGATACACTCCCACTGATGCCAATAAATAATGATGGATTATCACCCAAACCAGGTGATAAACAAGCAGGTGTGTGACTCCTCAGTCCCCTGACCAGGGTGAGAAATCCAGGATGTGGATGTCAAAATATCACACTCCCCTACTTCATCAGCTGCTGTCCACGGGATCATGGGTGATCATGGGTGAGGCACTGAACTTCCAGTTGGCAGCCAGTAAAGAGGGCTGTGTTTGTATTTGGCAGCTCGCAGCACAAAAAAGCCCCAATGAACACAGAAGAATAACCAGCTTCTCTTACACAACAATCGACCGAGCTTTAATATTTAAAAACACTTTTATTGCAGCTGCCGCAACCTTCATTAAGACATGCACGCTCAGCAATCCAGCTCCCTGCATAAATAAATGTTTAAAAAAAGTAATAACAGAGAATTGGACTTCACAGCAGCACTGAAGCAAGTTGCGGCTGGCTTTAGTGTCTGTTCTGACTGTAGTTTGAAAAGGGCACCACGTATCATCTGCTGCGACCAATTACAGCTGCATGTTCCTCTGTGTTGTATCGTTCAGCTCTGTCAGAGCAGGTGTGACGGCCTGCATACATTAACCAAACAGGTAGAAACGTGCAAAAACTTTTCTAACATCTTAATGAACCTTGACTCTCGTGGCTAAATCTCCGTGTGGCAGGTGACAGCAAAAGATGAGTTTAATAACTGAAGGTTTGAAGTACTGTTTTAAGCATGGATCCTAAAATGTGAGTACATTCAGCAGTACTGATACTAAACCTGCCTTTCCACCTCTAAGTAGCAGGAATGGCTGCTGAGAGGAAATCGTTCTCTCATGGAGGCTCGTTCTGCTGTTGATGTTTGTCGGTCCAGCCTTCACTGGGAGGAACTCTCTCTCACTGTTGGATTTTAGTTTGCTGGTTTCTGTTCATCAGACAAACAGCAGTCTTTTGTTCAAACACTCAACCCACGTTTAATGTTTTCCAGACAAGCGACCTCTTGTGGCCATGTGAAAAGTGAATGTTCTCCCTGAAAAGCAACTTCATTCTTCTGTAGAGTAAAACTGTTAGCCTCCCATCACTGCCAGAATCCCATTGGATCCAGGTTGTGGAGGTCAGTGTATTTGAGGTCAATTAAATTGAACTTTGGCGAGAAGGTCAGCGTAGAGCTTTGGCTCACAAGGCTGCCTGAGAGAGAGCAGCTGACCTCTCCATTTGAAATAAATGCCTCGCTCTGCATAATTACAAACATGCTCTTTTGTTGTGAAAGCCCAAAATTCAGTGAAGGTATTGATCACTGGATGCATTTTTAGAAGTGGAATGTACCTTTTATTTTTCCAGTAATAAGTACAAAGTGTTTGCAGTGGACTTAATATTCACCGTATCCTCCATGTCAAAAAGAAATGTGAGCTTTACAGTTCGTTGCTTGGCTTAGTCTGCAGCTGGTCTGCTCTGCCAGACACTTGTTGTTGTTGTTGTTTGGAACAGGAAGTCGAACCTCGATGACCATGTTTTTCGGGGTTGTGCAATATGAAAGTGTTGCAACAATTTGAATGATTTTCTTGGTTGAACAATGTTTTTTTGTGTCAACAGTGGGAAGCATTTTGGAGCATCCTTTAATGTTTCTGTTGATGATGTCGCTTTGACAAATATCAACACTACAGTAATCCTACAGTAACACACCGTGGAGCACATTTTGCACCACACACCTTTGCTTTCAATGTTCTGCAACATCAAACAACAAAAACTTTCTGCAGCATGACATTAGATGCTGTTTTTAGTTTCATGTCACTGCTGACAGCCACACACATCTCAATATTCTACTTTATAACATATTTGGCTACTTTACACACTAATCTGGCAACTGTTGTGTTCTTCTGAAGTCCTCACTTACCGTAAATATCGAGATGGTTTCACATAAAAACATGAAGACATTTTTTCTTAAACTTTAAGTGCTGAAAATCTGAGTAAATTAATGAACAGAAGAAAAGAAGAAAGTCAGTGTAGCCAGTAGCTTGTGCTTGACATTCAAAGATCAAATCCATACCATGTGGTCCATAAAGAGCTTTCTGTCCCCTCTGGGCTCCTGTAGAGTCATGACTATAGTGGAAGTTGCATACAGTAAATCCATACGTACACAGTTGACAAACTAAATCCTTCTCATCCTCCAGATACTAAGCACTTGATCCGCTGTGTTGACGCTGATGTGGACACAGACGCAGAGGTCTTAACTGAGGCAAACAAAGCACATGGCTTCACACAAACACCAGCTACAGGGTCACAGAAGGGACAATAATAAGCTTCCTCGCTGCACACGACACTGGAGTATTGTACTCAAACACCGGATAACAGTTTGTCCAATAACACGTATATGTCTGAAATGTCAAGCTAGAGACAATGAGACATGATGAGGTGTCACAGCAGGTAGAGACACAGCCTAAAGGTCACAGGTTTGATCCCTGACAGTAAACAATAAAAATACATTCAGTTGTTTCAACAGCATTTACATGAAAAAAAAAAAGGGTTTTGACCGTTTTTAACTGAGATGTAAAGACATTTTTGTGACCAGCAAATCACCAAATTAGTGCATAAATGAATAATCTAAGAATAAACATGTTTAAGATGCTATTATTAATACTTATTCTTATTAACACAATAATGTTAATAAGCATCTTAAAATAACTTATAAGGGCCTTATTACTGCTTAACGCTTATTACAAGGACGTTAATATAAAGCGTTACCCAGATTTCATATCCAGAACATGTCAACATAACACTGTGAGAACTTTTAGGGAACGTTGCGTGATGTACACAAACACCCTCTGCTAGCTGGAGGCTGAACAACTTAAATTCAAAATGTCACCGACAGTCACCACCAGACCTCCTACACACACACACACACACACACACACACACACACTCACACTCACACACACTCACTACAGGGTCAGCAGAGGGACAAATTTAACCACCAACCATGTCCCACATTCCACTTTTACTGTAACATGCTTTGTTCCAGGGATCGCCTGGACGACTACAGCTGTGGCCACCGCTGCACCACACACACATACACACACACACACACACACGCAGCTGCACCACCAGCTGACTGTACCCTCTCTTATGAAAGGTTCAGCATCTTGTTTGAGATGAGTGTGAAGTTGTAGACGCGCTGATTGAAATCACTCTTTTGTTTCACTGTTCAGCAGACTGTGATAATACTCGGTTTATGAAATCATCTGTAAATGTCTTTTTTTTTGTTTCCATCCCATTCAGACGCACATTTGATCTCATTTTCAAACTGTATTGTTATCTGTTGGTTATTAAAGCTCATTATCGGCTGTTACAAGCCTGCAGTTTATTTCCACAGTGATGAGACACAGAAGGAAACAGATAGAAGAAGATGCCCCAAAAAAACCCAAAATGAGATTCAAAGGACTCATTTGTGCAGATGAGATTAAAGAAACTGATTCTTTCATTATCTCAAACATGGTGAATTAAAGTCACAGGCTGAATAATTCAGTGTTGGATCTTGAACCCTGAGAACAGGTTAATCACCACTGACGGACTGTTCTGGTTGATGTGTAATTAGGGTGAAAGGTCAGAAACCTTTCTGTCTTCACAGTCTGACTCTGCAGCAAAAGAATGAACAGAAACCAGAACAAAAACATGATCAGAGTCCTGAACAGAAACCAGAAATCAGAATTGAAAAGATCAGAGTCCATGTGGTTTCTGCTGTTCACACTGGTATGAAAAAGATTTGGGTCTGGATCTGTGTCCTGGTGTTTTGGTTCTTCTGGATTGTGGATCGAGATGTTTAGTCAGCGAGTGTGTGTGAGGCCTCTAGGCTGGAAGACCGGCTGAAGCTGTGTTTCTGTTATACTGGGCAGATTATCACCTGACAGTTAACGGCTGTTGTCGGTGATGGAGTAGTAAGATTAAAAAATATAATAATAATAATAATAATAATAATTAAAGGTAAAGTGAGTCAGTGGTCATCATAATGCAGACTACCACTATTAGTGCTCTAATTCCTGTTTGAAGACCTCATTCTCACACTGCTTATTTCATCCGCCTGACAATATTTACTACAATACATGCACTGCATTTATGTCAGAAAAATTAATGTCAGCCTAAAAAATGTGGTCAGCTGTTTTGCATGAATAATGCAGTCGAGTGTAGATTTCATTTCGATGGCTTTGCCCTGCCTCTGTCTGTGGTGGTAGTGAGAAATAGTATCCAGCTGTAGTGACACGGCCCAGCTGATAGCTGCTATCATCATACATCATAATGAAGACCAACCCAAGTCTTTAATACAAAAAATAAAAGCTCTTAAACATTAATATATGGAACGTGAAAGAACTGTTGGAAGCCTGATGTTTTTTATTCCTGCTCGTGCTGCAGAGACGCCCTCATCCCGCACGCCTCAGATGAGGTTTGATAGGTTTGTGATGGCGGCTGTAAAGCCACTCGCAGGCCTTTGATTGGCTTCATTTACATAGAACCTTGGAAGGCCTGCAGGGGAGTGGGAGCAGAGCTCAGGAGCCCCCGCATTTGCATTTTATACGCCCCATGCATCACCATCACATTCTGATCATGAAGAGGACCCCAGCAGTTAAATTATACATGGGCCTTGTTAGTATCAGACCTGTTGATGTGCGGGTAGTCAGCCGAGGCGCTGAGAGGCTGCAGATAACACACAGAGAGGAGCTACATGTGTTAGAGTCATATAGAAACACACCATCAATCATACAGCACACATCCTCTGTTCAGTCTGGATCCTCTCTGTGCATTATCATGAGGACAAGATTCTTAGTATTTCCTCAAGAGGAACTGTGTTAATATGCACCCACAGCACAGAGAGTTTGCAGTAATATCACTTATATATTCTGGAGCTCAGTGCAGTTTCTGAATTAATTAATCAATCAGTGCACTGACAGAACTCAGGGGCACTACCAAAGGAAAAACAGAGATTGATTAGCAGCCTTTAATTGTGCGAACAGACTAACGTTTGGACATTGTTAGTACCACTCAGCCTGTGAAAACAGTTGGATGATGCCTTTTGTGGCTCTGCAGGAGCTTTGTTGAGTCTGAGAAAATAACTCTGATGTTACAAACTGAAAGATGTGAGTCTGATTCAAGTTGCAACGTAAGAAATGTAGGAATCACTGTTTTTGCAGCTTGACCTCTACAAGGGAGACTGTCCTCCCCAAAAATACGTCCATATAGGTCGTCTGTGCAGCAGCTTATTACGACCCATATTTACGTTTGTGTGTACGGCGACCTCTAGTGGCCGTAGTAATTATGACGGGAGAAAAGTCAAGGTTGAATTTGGTTTCACACGGGACACAAACAGCGGCCTCCTGGGTGAAAGTCCTGTGTATAAACTTATTTTAACGTAACTAACGTATTTATTTTAACCCAAACCACGATCTTTTCCTAAACCTAACCAAGTAGTTTTGGTGCCTAACCCTAACCAACAACATTAACCACGTGTTTATTATTGTTAATGTTAATGACATTCGACCTATTCATCGTTTAGGTTGGAGGACGTGTTGCTACTAGGGACTAAAAGTCCAGATATCCCAGCCTCTGCAGCTTTAATTCTCACCATTCCTTTTTTTTTATCTGCCTCTTGTGAGTCCTCCAACTTTATTGGAGTGAAAGACTAAATCTCTTCAGTACTCTTTTAAGTAATTAATGAAGCAAATGTGCCAAACGTTCCAGCTTCTCAAATGTGAGGACCAGCTGCTTCCTGTTGTTTATATTATTGTAAGTTGAACATCTTTGGGTTTTAGACTGTTAGTTGAACAAAACAAGCAACATGAAGACATCATCAGGACTCTGGAAACTTGTGATGGGCACTTTTTGTTATTTTCTGAGGGTTAATGTTGGTTGTTGCACCTCCAACACTCCTCTGGTTCTCCCTCAGGTTGTGACACGCTCTGCCATGTGTTGCTGCTTCCATAGCAAAGAATTTAGTTTTAATCTTAAAAAAAGGAGACACAGTAGAGAGAGTGGGTTTTGAATATAAACATCTGTTCATGCAGCCTCTGAGTCTTTGGTCCTGACCGGCACAAATCTCATATGACACAACTAAAATAACGGTCTTGTTCTGTTTATATGATGGAGGTGATCTGTCTCCTGTTTGTCCAAAATCTTTCCTGATCAAATTAGGTCCTCATAGGTACAGTAAACACAAATATGTGTGTGTGTTTGTGTGTGTGTGTTGCAGTGCTTCCCTCCATCTTTGTTTCCTGCCCATTAGTTACCAGACTGTAAAAGGTTAGAGCAGGTGTGTGTGTTTTATGGATATTCAATAGAGAGAGAAACCACTCATCCACACACACACACACACACACACACACACACACACACACACACACACAGCAGGAAGTGTGTGTCCCAAAGCTAAATGTCACACCTGTCATTGGCGATGTGGATGAAAAGGCTCAATTATCCCTCCTCACAAACACACAGCGCCATCTCTCTCTCTCTGTTTCCATCTTCCTCGTTGTGCATCTCGCTCTCTAATTTCACTGTTCTTCCTCCCAGTCTCTGCAGGATGTGTGTGTGTAGGTAATTAAAATGTCCTCTCCAACGGTCTGGTGATAAATGAACTGAGCCGTCAGGGAAACGCCTCCCACTACATCACAGATTTTCCCTTTTTTTTTTTTTTTTTTTGCATTTGATTTTGGCGTCACGGTTCAGGGACTCTGCTTCATTAGTGCTCACCGCTGCTCTGTGTGCTCAAAAGGAATGCAGAACAGCAAATGCAAAGAGTACAGAACACACATCAAGCCGTTTCCTCACTGCAGAGGACGGCAGAAAGAAGTCGGGTTCAAGCAACTGAGTCAAACGCGCTGCTTTCAATTAGATGGCGGTTGGATTTCCTCCTTAAATTAGGAGGGATTTCCTCAAGTCCAGTGTGTTCTCTGTGGGGAAGAAAACAGTCAGACTTCAACAAATTGCACCAGAAACAAGATTCTCTCCATCTGATGGTGTGTGTGTGTGTATATATATATATATATATATATATATATATATATATATATTCACTGAGACTTAATGTTTTGAATATAGTCATTTCTCAGTGACACCATGTCAGACTCTTCAAATACAGGAAGTCATAAGTCATCGAGGATGAAAAGTGATTCTTTTGACTGCGAGAGAACTGACAGAATTTTGCAGTTGACATCAACGCTGTTTTGTGCAGTTTGAGAGTCTCCGGTCCGTCTCTGACTTTCAGGGGTCACCAGTTGCAGCGGCAGCAGAGGCTGTGACACATAGCTCATAGAGGCAATTAAGGTATTTTAAAACCCTTAGCTCTGTGTGGAAGTGTGTGAGGTCTTTTGTCCTGGTGTCGGAGGCTGGTGATGACTCACAGTGAGCTAATGAGGACAGCCGATCAAGTGCAGGAAGGACAGCTGAGGAGAAACAGCTGATTGGATGGGAGGAACAAGGCGAGGGGAAAAGGAATCTCACAAAAATAAATCACCTTCAGCTGCTCTCATCATGGACTCTGGCGATTCTCCACATGTTTCTCTATCCCTCCTGTTTCTTTGTTTTTAACTCTTCATCCAGTATCTTGTTTTGACACTTTCTCCTCGCTCTGTTTCGTAACAGTTGTTAGAAGTTGGGCCGACGACCTCAAGAGAAATATCTTGTCTTGCATGCTAGAGGGAAAATATGGAAAATAAGCTAATGTGGTTGTTGCTATATAGAACTCTTTTAAGCATTACGTTATTTCCTCCAACCCACCAACTACCTTCAATTAGTCGCAAAGTTTTCCTGACCTCAACCTGCTCGGCCTGCAGGTCACAAGTTTAACCCACGCAGCACGCACTGTGCCTGATTGAGATAATGGAGAAAGTTCCTTTTTGTGTGGATTTCAGCAGTATCAGCTTGTGTTTTAATATTTGCAGCACACTACAATTTCTCAATTGCACCATTTCAACATGTCTGGATTATTATTATTATTATTCTTTTTTTAGTAACTCCCTCTGTATAGATATGCTTTATGCATACTGTTCACATGATGTAGATGTCACAGATAATAAAGGCAGACAAAACTCAACAGATTCAAATTAAAGCTAAAAACTGACCAAAAAGCAAGTACGTTTTTTTCCATTCAAGACCCCAATTAAAAACTGATAGATTTTAACCTTCTGCAACCCAAGAAAAGATGATACTTGAGTTTAAACTGAGCCACTGATTACAACAACACTTGATAGTTGGTCCAGCATTTTTACTTTTTCAGAGGTTGTTTTTTATTTTCTCGTCTGCCTTGCTGCGCAGTTCTGAAACGCTGCCTCAAGGTGAACAATTAGAAAAGGAGCATTTTTTAACTTCAACCAGCTTTTATGGCCAGTTTGGTTCTTTTCATTGAACATTTCTAACTAAAGAAACAAAATACTGTCAGTCTGTGCCACCATCCTGTTAACTGTCAGCTGACCTTCAATTTCCTTCCCAAAAACTGCTGCAATGTTGTCCCTGCAAGTCCACAATAAAACATGTGAGAGGGGAGGATACTTTGAATTGTTAGGGCTACTTTTCCGCCTCAATTACTACTGCACCTGACATTTTATTTACGGCTCCTGCAGAACCTCGTCGCTGTCAGGTTGGGGTTTATTTTGGGAGTTTGGGGGATGTATGAATCATAAGCTAAGTGACATTCAAGATCAGAAAGGAAACAGTAGCCAGGACCAGGAAAAGATACCTGGAGGATGCAACCTGGCTTCCGCTCTGAGTCAGAGTTTTAACATTTAGCAGAGAGCTTTATTCAGGGCAACGTCTGGTAAGTGCAACAAAGGGAGAATGTCACTTTCTATGAACCTTATGATCTCCAGAGCTGCTGTGGTTACAGGAGCAGGACAGCGACCTGACGGCCTCTGGACCGCTGCCTTCGTACCGAATAACGGCTGTTCATGTGCTCATGAGCAAGGCATCCTCAGTTAGAGTAGGTTCAACACATACTTGCAAGTCTGTTGAGCAAAGAAAAAAAGATGTTCAGGATCATGAAGGTACAACAACAATCTGGCAGTTATTTGGTTTTAAAGGTCAATGGCCACGCCTAAGGTTTACATCTGCTCTGACAGATTCGGTGTTCTGACCCAAAACTGTCAACCATGTGGCAGCTTTTTTAGCTTTTCTGGCTTCTGCAAAGCAAATAAAATGTCCTAAATAGGGAAATCAAAATGCTTAATATAACAGGAGACTTCCCTGATTTTGATTCACAACAGCTGATTCAAACCAAAACTCTTAATTTTTGGCTACCAGGATCTTTATTTATTTGGATGTTTTGTAAAAGATCAAATCAAATTGTAACTGTGAAATCAGAAACTTTGAAAGTTTACTTTTACATTTACTTTCAAGTTGAGTCCTTCCTTCGTTCTTTGTTGGGGTCAAAGAACAAAGGTCACAGTGTCTGTTGACCTTTGAACTGTGAAGTTTGATAAAGAGTCGGAGCAGCAGTGGATCTGTGCTCAATGCTCTGTAATGACTTTGATTACAAACTCAGACTGTACCATATTTTAGATTAGGCGATCATAGAGTCATAACTGTCGGAGAGACACGTCAGACTATACGTTAGACCTTGACCAATCATTGGTTGCCGTCTTTCACTACTTTGCAAAACATACAGAGATGATCTGTAAGGTGTTCCAGCTGACTGTGTGTTATCAGGGCTTTCTGAATGAAAGTGCAGCTGGAACGTTTCATGGCTGGGTGGTGAAGGTGGGCTCTGTCTTCTTCCTTCCCTGTCGGTAGAAAGAGAGCGAGTGTGTGAGTCACTGGTCCACGTCACCCAACACGTCGCAGAAGTTGTCGAACTCGGTGAGAGAAGGCCGCTCGTGAGGCATTCCAGATGCTGCTTCAGTTGTCTGCGACACACTACATGGGATAAAATAAGCAACTGCCATCTTCAGCACTCATTTTTCTTCTGGGCGTCTGGTTTTGGCATTTTTCTAGTTAAGTTTTTCAGCCAAATAACAGCTACACAATTAAATTAGTCTGAATTTTGCCCTAAGATCAAATAATTAGCGTGTGGAAGGAAGCCATCAGTTTCAGCTAATATCTTTGGAAATCACCTCTCTGAGAAACTGCTGCAGATAAGATAATCCATCACAATGAACATAATACCTGTTGTTACATCTGCCTGTAATGTAGTGAAACAGTGCACGCTTTTCAAATCACCTTGTATTTATAACTGCATCAACACACAAAAATAATGTAACTTTGACAACAATAAAAGCAGGCATGATATTAAGTGTGATGGATTACCTAAATCAGGTATTTTCCAAATGTCTGCAGGTTGAGTTTCACAGCATACTGGAAGAAATTGAAACCAGTGGCTGCCTAGAGGTTTGGAAAAAGTGATCTTACACAGTATGGTATGCTTTGGAAAACATGCTGAAACACTGGTTTGGCCCAAAGCATAAGGAGTGTTTGTACACGGCACACATTTGTCAGGCTCAGTTTGAAAAGTACTGACATTAATCAAAAAAATGTATTTGAATGTTCATGTTACGATATTGGCAAATATCAGAAATGTTTGCCGCATAGTGAAAATGTTAGAAATCACAAGCAAACTCTGAATATTTGCTCCCTGCCTGAGAAGCACCACGCGTATTTCCATGTCGTGTGAATCTGAATTAAATTGGAGACATTTTCTGTGGCCGGCGGTCTACCTGCCAATTTCGACTGACTGCAGAGGGGAGATTGGTGTGACTCTGATGGATGGAGATAAGTGCCGGCTTTTCTGCTGAGAGAGGACTGTCCCCCCACAGTGCCTTGCTCAAAGTGGCTCTGGAGAAATTGATGAGAAACTGCGGCTGGCGAGAAGCTCCGCAAATTGCTTTCAAGTCCGTCCACTTGTGTTGTTCCAGTGCTTGAGCTCAAGGAAAGGAGGGATTTTTTTTTTCCAGCAGATTTCTTGAGGGGAGAGATGACAGACAACCTGAGAGCAGGATGAATGAAAACACAGTGACAGCAGTAGATTGTAGATAGATGCACATTTTACTAATGAAGCTAATAATAATGATATATTGTAGGTAATGTATTATGTGGATGTTGCATGATGAACAGGAATAAAAGATGTGATATATTCAGGGTATTGAGACAGCGAGGCAGTGACTGGCTACAATATGAACAGAACTAACACAATTAATATATGTGATTAACGCAGTGCAGATTTACACAAAGTATGTAGTATGGACAGGAATTAAGGCAGTGTGTCAACAAAATATTATACAAGATAAAATGTCATAGTATATATATATATAGTGTGTGTATGTGTATATGTATGTATATATATATATATATATATATATATATATATATATATATATAATCAGATTCCATCTCCATGTCCTTCATTTAAGGCACAAAAACACAAGCCTGATATACTGTTGGTTTATTCAGTTATTATTGCAAGATAATAGGCAAAGAGCACCATTGTAATGTGTCTAAATGATGAGTTTGGTAAAGCAGCATAAACTCTGAAAACACAACACTGACCTTATCACCTGATGAAGTTAATGTGTCCAACATGCTAGCAAACAGCTGTCTGTTTACACAACATTAGCATCCCATCACAGTCGAGTTCGTGTCCATGATGAATAATTCTTTAAGCTCCGGTTTGATCTCTTGAACTTTTGAGAAAAAATATCTGTCTCTTTAGCTGCTACTTTTCCTCACCAGCTAGTTTCTAACTTTGTCTGCTGTTTGGGCAGATGGCCGACACTCTGCTTGTCTGAGCTTATTGTCTGAAAATAGGAAGGCTGTTGAGAGCCTGACTCTATGATATATATGCAACTAAAACTAAATGAGCTTACAAAGACTAAAGCATAGCTTCATAGCAGTAAATCATTTATTAGCTATCACATTACCTGGTCAGCCTGTGACATCTTTATACTGCATACCAATAAAAAAGTGAAACAAGTTCACAGATACAACACTAATGCCCTTTTTACTTACTAAATATGAAGTAATTCCTGTTGAAACAGGAGTATAAAGTATAAACCAATGGAAAATTAGTAGCAGCAGGGTGTGATAACTTAAACATTTTGATGGCTTTGTTAGTTAAATTTTATGTTCACGCCTATTAGTGCAGGATGAAGTCACTGACTGTAAAGACTGACTGTTTTCCAGGAAGTGAATATAGTGAGCTCCAGAGCTAGATAAGAATAGAGCATAGGGATTATTATTACCGTTTCTTTTATTTTCTATTTTTTATGAAGGTATACCAGTAGATAACTGGACAGAGAAAGCCGAAAACTTGTGGCAAACAAAGTGCAATGATGCATGCAGGCTTCACATTCAGTCCAGACCTTCTGACCCAAATTTGAAACAGTATTTAACAAAATGTAGATGTTGATGTAATGATGCTTTGCTCAATGTCTGTAGCTTCACTGGTAATTTTAGGGTTTTTTCTCAAATGTTCCAGGAGAAGGAGATAAAGATTGATAGGTTGACTAATGATTTGTGGACAGCTGTTTGGATTAGTTGATTAACAGATTTGGTGATTAGAAAATATGCACAGATAGATAGAAGATTCCCACAGAGCTTTGCCTCAAGTGATGCCTTTGAAATCAGTCATGATATAGTTACCCCATTTTTCCACTAGAGTGACTGACTGTTCTTTACCCTCAAATTTACTGGAGAGGAAGGGGAGGGAGAGACTGACTGACAGATGGATGGATAGACAGAATATTTAATGGGGAACAAAAACAACGACGGGGGGGAAAGTGAATCTGAAAAAAACCCTGAAAGATAGGGATGATGAGAAGAAACAGCTGGAGTAAAAAAGGAATGTAGGAGTAGAGAGTGGCAGTCAGGACTCGGTACAAGCCAGCTGTCAGTGCTAATAGACAGAGAAGGATGGAGGGAGGGGAAAGGAGAGGAGAGGGGAGAAAAAAGGAAGAGATGTTCAGGCCAAACAACCTGTCTCCGGCTATAACGGAGCATAACGCAACACAGCTGCCTTGTCTGAATGTCAGAAAGAGAAACTTCTCTGCCAGTTTGGAGAGGAGTCTGTGAGCAATCTAAATGATACTCTCAAACGGATAGATGCTGTCTGGTTCAGTGGCACAGCCAAAGACGGCGCAGGAATAGAGATGATGGTTTCAGTCAGTTCTACTGAGGAAGAGTCAGCTGGGATAGCGGCCTTTGCAAAACTCAGCATCACAAGTCTTGTTTTCTTGTCTGTAAAGTTCTGTTTTCGCCCCGCTGTCTGGTTGCTTTTTATGGGTCAGGAATGTATGCCCACAGGACGCTCAAACATCAGCAACGTCTGCAAAGACTTTTGAATCAACTCAGCTTTGAACAGTAATTGACAAGAGTGAAGGCGTGCATCAGCTCACTTCAAGTAATCAAGTCAGCTTCTCTGTGACTGAGAAATCTGCTGCCTGTCTGACAGTTGTCATTAACAAGAAAGTTTGTAGAAGTTGTTGTAAGCGATAAAACGCTGTCAGATATTCTTTTTTGAAAACGTGAAAATGTGTCCCAAGAACCTCGAGACCTTTACAACAGTGGCACTAAAGGAAACTACGGCTTATTACAACTTGGGTTTTGTTTTTAAAAGGTTTGACCATTGGTTTTATTGCTCATGATAAAACATGGCGACACTTGTTAATAAAAGTCCAACAGGGCAAGTAACACGAGCAGTCAGACCATCAATCCAAGATCTCAGCAATTATTTTGGTGGGTACAACGAAGTGATGACCAGAGCTACAAAACTTATACTAAGCCATGGATTTTTCTTTAAGCTAATTGGGAAAATAGTTCAATTGTGTACAAAGGACTAAGACACAGCTTGGAAAGGAGGTACAAAAAGCAACCAAGAGTATCAGTTTCTCTGTACAATGAGCACAATGAGAAAGGCAAAAAAATGAATGGATTCCTCTTATCCAAAAAGATAGTGTCAATACTTTCCAAAAGGACTAATATAAGCATTTCCTATGCTACTGCCCCATTGGTTAAGGTATCTTGGGTTTAGGCAACTTAAACGACTTGGTTAAGGTCAGGAAAAGACCGTCATAATTGAAGTAAACAGTTTTGACTATAGGTTAGGATACCGGACACAAACCCAGGGTCTCTGCTGTCAAAGTCACGTGCCTAAAACATCCACCACCCATCCTGACCCTATAAGAACACCACACTTCTCCTGCATTTGGAACTGAACATAAATATAGACCATTTTCAGCTGCTTGAAAAAATGTCAAGCGTCATCGTTTTTTCGCCAGTGGACAGTCTCCTCTCATCCAGCAAACTCCTTCTTCGGCCTGCTGAGGACTTAAATTAGGTCAAGAGCTGTAGAGCCATGGAACTGATGCTTTTATACGGATTAGTGCTTTCTGTTTCAGTGAAAGCAACGTGGATATGGAGACACTCTGTCAGCTCAGGGCCGAACATGATGGCTTAGACACTGAGAGATTCTTCAGTCAGTAACATGATTAAGAGTGTCCAAAAAGGACCTTAAGATCACATGAAGGTTCACGTACAGATCACTCAGCTAACTTTTGCTATTGTTGTCTGTATTTTTAACACAAGTGCTCCGTACGAGGAAAGGACTTGAGGGTCGGGGTGATGTCACAGATGGTGTCTTCATTTAACGAGATGTAGAAGTTGCTTTGAAATGGAGATGATTGTCTCAGTCAATTCAGCAGAGGAATTTTTCACTTGTGACGGTTCTTTGTCAGGCTCAAATGTCTCTTGATGCTGCCTTTTCATTGGTCATGAGCATGCCTTAAAGAATAATTCCGATATTTTTAAACCTGGGTTCTGTTTTTACATATTTTGGGGTCTAGTGGTACAAATTGGTCCAGCAGATCACCTCAGTCGGCAGCCGCAAACAGGCTGCAATGGCTGCAATGTAATCCTTGTGGGCAACTGTGCCTGTCAAAGTGTGTCCACTAAAAATGCTTGTTTTTGCCACTGACTCTGGCTCACATTGTTATTCTAAGTATCTGACAACATTATGGAAATATCCATACAGAGACAGACCTGTTTTTGAAGAGTAAGATACTTTTTGTTTAACCAGAAACACCGTTGTCCTTCTGCAACAACTCAATTATCAGAGCGAGACTTCTCCTTGAGCGAGACTTCCTTTCACGACTGCCGGCTGAGGCGATCTACTGGACCAATTCCAAAACTTTATGTACCTATTAGTCATTTACACCCCAAAATATGTAAAAAAAAAAAATCCGGAATTACACTTTAAGCATCCTATTGACAACCTTGGGAAAAGAAAAACAATCACTTTTTAACCCTGATTTATCAAGGGAAAGGTTTTTTCGGTTCACTCTATAGACAGTGTGATTTATGAAAACGATCAATAGAAGACACAAAACAGAATGTGATTACTTTCCCAGCCAGTCCTGGGATTTCAACTGTCAACTCAAAAGCTTTTTTGCTGAAAATTCCTCATGGCTGAGAAGAGCTGGCAGCGACCTGGGTGTGGGTCTTGGCATGCAGATGGTTTCATTTTCACCGGCAGTGGGTAGTAAGGTTTACCCTTGACCAGAGGCCAAACTGTTCTTATCCTTGAGCAATACAATTGACTCCTACCTGCTTCAGGAGCACCACATTAACTTGGGGAACCTTCACCTCTTTAATATTAAAAGAACGAGCCGTGGTCTTTTGAGAGAACTGTTTGAATTTTGAAATATCTGAAAGTCGAAAATGTTCAGCCATTACTTTATCTGGATTAAACCCATTTCCTTTCTGGTGTTAGAATATTGTTAGTGACCAAAAAATATTTAGTGTAGTTGAACCCAGGAAGTGTATTTTCTGTTTGTATGTTTACTAATATTTGCATTTGATTCGTGGACATGTCTCTGCAGTAGAAAAGACATTCATAATAATTTATGTTTACCGTCTTTCTGTCCTGTGTCTCCAAATTTCCAGGCTCTTCTTGAAATGTCTCTGCAGAAGAGAACATATATGTGTATGTTTGACCCTTTGCCCTCTTTTCTTCTTCCCATTCCTCCAGACATTCGCGGCCTGCAGGGTTTCCTGGACCAGACGTCCCGTCAGGGCGTGGACGTGGCCTTGCAGAGAGTGGACAGGAACATCAGTAAAGTCTTCACCAACCTCTTCACCACCATGAGGACTGAAGAGCTCAATCGGTACAGAGACACACTGCGCAGAGCCATCCTGCTGCTCAGCCCCCACGGAGCACACACCTTCATCCAGCAGGTCGGTCCACAGTCAGTTTATTGGTTAAAGCACGTTTTTATATGGAGGGAATGTGTCTGCATGTGTGTACAGAGAGCAGATGGATGTTTATGGGGACAAAAGCCTACTGACATTACATGTTTGCACACATAAGGAACAAGCTACACACAAAGTTGTGTGTATAACAAATTAGTTTGCGCAGGTGTGTTTCTACATGGAGCGAAATGATCGTACATGTGTTTTTATGGAGCAAACAGGTGTTTAGAGGAGTATGGGTGTAAAAGATGTGGGGAGGATATGTATACGGAAAACAAATGTGTATGTATGTGTTTGAATGGGAATAAATGAGTGTAGCATGTGAGTGTGAATACATTTGCAGGGATAGAATGATTCCCTGTATGTAAAGACATTACACTAAACTAGGTACATTTAGGGAGAAATGTATGCAGGGAGTACATGTGTTTTTAGGGAGTGAATAATTATAGCCCTAGGATCCCTGCATGTTTATGATGGTGTACAAGTAATTGTACCTATCCTGCATTCATGTAATGTCGGCAGAATGGGAAGAACAGGAAAAAAACAACTTATTGTTCACACATTATTCCAAGGTGGTTAGCGCTAACCTTGTAGTCACACCAGATAAATAGCCTGTATTAGCTACTATGTATTGTGAATTTGTAGCAGTTCGTTACCAAGTGAAACCAGATACAAACAAACAGCGCACAGCTCCTATAAAATTAGCTGAATTGATTGTATAAGTGTTAATATATAGTGTGTGTGTACACAGGGAAAATGATTGATTGATTGATTGATTGACTGAAGATTGACTGTGAGTTTGTAAAGGGAACAAGTGAGTGTGTGTAAAGGAAATTAGTGAATGCACATAGGGAACGAGTGTACAAGTGTGTGTAAAGGGACAAAAAAACAAGAAACAAAAAGAGTGTGTAAAGAGATCAAGTGAGTTCACAAGAAAATTCTGTCCGTCCTCTCACTGCAACACAGACTGGATCAGTGATCATTTGTAAGCCTGTGGTGTGTGTGTGTGTGTGTGTGTGTGCGTGTGTGTGTGTGTGTGTGTGTGTGTGTGTGTGTGTGTGTGTGTGAGTGGCCACCTGGAGTGACAGATGGAGCTGGCTGATCCACACACACACACACACACGCACACGCACGCACACACAGAGTACAGAAGCTTGTCCAAGGGGATGCTGAGTTTTGCTCAATATTTATTACCTGTTTCATTTTTCACCATGACTCCTGTCCATGCATCACACTGATGTGTGTGTGTGTGTGTGTGTGTGTGTGTGTGTGTGTGTGTGTGTGACTTTTAATTATTTACTGGTTCTGTGTCTGAGATAAACAAAAAGAGAGATTATTTATAAGAGTAAGATGTTGACAGCTGTTATTTTTTTTAATAGTCATTGATTATCATCGTAACGTACAGACTATTGTTCTAACACAGGGCTTGAAAAATAGGTGAATGCAGTTATAAATTGTATATAATCAATGATATGGGTAATGTTACCTACTGTACATCATACATGGCCTTCATGTAAGTTTTATTCTGTTGTGGACCATGGGTAGTTCAAGCTGCGTTGCCATGGCAGCAGCGTTAAGTATTAATGCAGCTCTCTCTCTTCATCTCACTTCCAGGAACAGACACGGTTGTTTAAATATCTTAATTAACCTGACTGCACACACAACATCAACAACATGCAACAGCTGAAAGGAAAGACATGACAAAGACATGTACCAAGTTTTGTTTTTCAGACACACACACACACAGAGAGAGAGAGAGAGAGAGAGAGAGAGAGAGAGAGAGAGCTCAATGTTAAAGGGTCATTTCACAGTTTTAGAAAAAATAATTAGCATTAATTAGCATAGCAACAATTAGCAGCCAACAATTATTAGTAAGTAAGAAAGAGGAAGAAGAAAAAGTAGGAGAGAAAACACAATTCACCCAAACTCACAAATAATTTATTATTTCTTAGAAGCATTTATTATAATAATATTATAATATAAAGAGTATGGTCTAGACCTGCTCTATATGAAAAGTGCCCTGAGATAACATCTGTTGTGATTATATAAATACAATTGAATTGAATTGAATTAAAAGAGCCGCTGCCACACGGCTTTTATCAGATATCAGACACTTCTGCCTACAGCTACAATCTACACGTTCCGTTTAATTTGCAAATTTTATTCCTTACACAAGTCTCCCATATGCTTTAGAGTTTATTCATTAATGTTTATTAAATCTTGCAGTAGAAACAGATGGTGCACTTGCAGCCTGGATGGATCACATAGCTGGTTCACAGTCTGTCAATCAGCTGAACATTCATAACGTTTAGTCTCATTTTACCTCGTGTGTGGAGTCGTTTTTTTTCATCTGTTTCAACAACAGCTGAAGGTTTGTTAATTGCTCAGTCCTACATATATACATTTGTTTTCAGTTATACAGTCATGAATTGGTTTGCCATTTTTTACCACCTATGTTTTCTCACACACACACACACACTGGCCACACATCAATCATAGCAGTAATCACAGACAGGAAGTCGTTCTGTGTTATTTCTGCCATATTATCAAAGTGCTCTGTTGTTTTCTCAGTGGTCAGTCACTGCTCTGTCTTTTTGGTAACAGCGGGGGGGTCAACAGCCTCCTATACATTAACCTGTGTGTGTGAAGAGAGAGAGAGAGAAATAAGTGAGACATGACGGGCACAGCTGACAATGAGTAGGTGTGTGTGATGAATGTTCTTAGCTGTCAATCAACCTCTCTTTTTCTCTGTTCTGATGAAACTGTCATCAACGGTCAGAATTTCCTGAGTATACAGAGAAAAGAGTCTGCAGCCATGCTAGCTGCTCACAATGCTGCAGCAATGCTAACATCAGCATGCTAACATGCTCACAGTGACAATGCTAACGTGCTGATTTTGAGCATAATGTGTACCATGTTTACCATCTTAGCTTAGCGTTTTAGCATGCTAACATTTGCTAACACAAAGTAAAGCTGAGGCTGATGGGTCAAAGTAAAATTTGACATGATGGTGCTAGATGAAAAGTTAAGGCTCTCATGACTATACAATTTTATATTATGATATCAATATATATTGTGATAGGAAGCATTTTTTGGAATTTAAATTGAGAAAGAACCAGATGTAAATGTCTGTTGTTGGTTAAAAAAAAGTCAATTAAAATAATATAAATAAATTGACATAACATGAGTAAAATAAACATCACACTGGTGAAGAAATCCAGCAAATCCTATATTGCCATGAAGCAGTTTTGCTTTTTTTACCACATTATCCACAATGGTGTGGACATCAGTGTAAACGGCATAGAAATCTGACTCCTCTATCGTCTCATGGTGTATTGATTATGGTCATATTATCCACACCAACATGTGTGTGTGTGCTGTAAAATGTATACTGACTGTTCATTAGCAGAATAAATTGAGCTCCTTCCACTGTTGTTTGATCAGAGGTCATAAATATGTTAAACTGCTGCGTCTGTGGAGCTCATCAGGCTGTGATTTCACCACTCTGGAGCTTAATCAGCAGCGAGAAGACAGAACTGTGAAGGGTTTTATTTTCTCTTAAGATGGTGACTGACTAAAATATTATCGTTTGGTTTTTAGTTTTTCGTGTGTGTGTGTGTGTGTGTGTGCGTGCTTTTCTCAGATATGTCTGTCTAATAGTGTTAATGTCCATGTTTGACTGCAAGTGTCTATAAAAGAGTGGGAGGCTTTGGCACGGAAACAAATGGCTTCTGTTTGTGTGTGTGTGTGTGTGTGTGTGTGTGTGTGTGTGCGTCTTGATGCTGAGACATTCATTAGCACCAGGACATGACGGCGTAGGAGGGTGAGACCGAGCTGAATGAAAGTTGCACTCTTCAAGAATGTCATGGAAACGTGTTAAAATCTTTGCCAAGTTTTTACACACACACACACACACAGCCATGATAGCAAAGCACCCTGGCTATGAGTCTTGCTGCCAGAACTTGTTTCTTTCTGTTGCATCTTTTTTTTTCAGTCCAGATTTCAACCTTGTCTCGTAGATTTCACCGTCAGTTCAGAGACCAGAATCAGGAGTATCAATCAGGATCAATCTGTCCACTCAGCTGATTGTGTGGTGATCAAATTATTAACACATTGACCTAAAAATATTGTGTGTTATCCTGTAACTACTGAGAGTATTACATTCAGGGTTATGTGTTTAAGTCTCTGAGTTTTGTTGCTATCAGTGACACTGGATGCCGTTCACCTTGCTAACTGTGAGCATGTGAATGCAATGCTAACATTAGCATGCTGACATACCTGCAGCTTAGGCTTTGGTTTATCTAATTTTATTGGTTAATAGCACCACCACAACAGTAGACGGATGCAGCGTAACTAATCAGACCATATTATGCTTTAATAAGATTCCCCACAGTAACTGTGTTTACAGTCTTTCATTTACTTCACTTATTTATAGAGTTACATCCAGGTAACTTCTATTTCGCCTCGACTCATTACTGAATAAGAGACTATTCCTGTACAGTCACTGTAGTTATGTTTCTATGATAGAACAACGATGGCGCTGAGCAGGAGGTTTGCAGTCTTTCATGCTTCATGTTGTCTCCACCGGCTCTGTAGCCCCTGTAACTCTGACGTGTAGTCGCATTTGTGAGGAGACGTGTGTCTGGCAGCTTTGTGTGCAGGCTCTGTTATTCTTAAACGCACCACTATAAATCCACCTTAAGTATAACATGCTAAATGTCAGCATGTTCACATCCAATAGCTTTTAAGTTGCATGTTAACATGCTAGTTGTAAGCGTTTGGATGTTAGCATGCTACATTAGTATTCAGCTCAAAGCACAGTTAAGCCTGAGTACAGCTGAGCCTGACAAAACCCAGGTTAGTCTGATGACTGAAAGGAAACACAGTACAGATGATAAACCGCGCCACCCTCAGGACAAACTTTACATTTGATTTTGGCCTGACGGGGGCGCTGATGCGGCTTCTAGTCTTTTCTTCTTGTTTCCGTCTCTGTTAGTGTCTCTGCATGAATCACAGTCAGCTGTCAGTTGACTGTGTGAATCATTATCGGGTGTGTGTGAATCCAAGCAGGGAAATTAACACCAGCCACACACACACACACACACACACAGAGTCAGGCTTCTTCACAGCTGAAGCTGCCATGTTGCTGTGTGTGTTTGTGTGCGACAGTTTTAATGTGTCATCCATCACTGATTTCAGCCACTCTGCCTCCTCCCTTCCCTTTATTTGTCTTCCTTCCTTTCTTACCTTTCCTCATCATCATCATCTCTCCCCCTCTTCTCCTCCCTCCCTAGCTCTTTTCCGTTTCTGCTTCCTCTTTTCTCACCTCATTTCTTCCTCTCCTTCCTCCCTCCCTATCCTCTCGTCACCCCCTTTTTTCTCCCTTTCTTTCTCTCTTATTCCTTCCTTTCTTTTCTCCTTCTCATCCCCTCATCTCCAAACTACCACTCTGTCTTCTCTCTCCTCCATCTACTCTCCTTTTCTCTGATTTTTCTCCTTTGTTCTCCCATCCCTCTCTTCCTGCTCCCTTCTTCTCATCTTGCCTCCTTTATTTCCTCCCTCTCCTCCCCTCCTCCCCTCCTCTCTCTTCCCTCTTCCTGCTCTCACTTTACCTCTTTCTCTCTTGTCATCCCTTTATATCATCCCTTCTTCATTACTTCTTCTCTTGCCCTCCTTCCTCTTCTCTCCTCCCCCTTTCAATTCCTTCATCTTCCTTTATCCTCCTCTCTCTACCTCTCCTCACTTCTTTCTTTACACTTCTCTAACATTTTGTCTGAAGTCAGAGAGAGAGAGAGACACAGAGAGAGAGAATACATTACTGGAGGCCGGGGGAGACAGATTGACTGACAGGATCCTATCAGAGCAGTGATGAGTGACACCTACACACACACACACACACACAC